>JAUZND010033225.1:0-22513 GCA_034780555.1 Coelogynopora nodosa
AGTCAGTCGGATAATGGGTAGGTTACTCATATTTAGTCGGTTAGTCAATGGGTAGTTTACTCAGATCATATTTAGTCTGTCGGATAATGGGTAGGTTACACATATTTAGTCCGTCGGATAATGGGTAGGTTACTCATATTTAGTCAGTTAGTCAATGGGTAGTTTACTCAGATCATATTTAGTCAGTTAGTCAATATGTAGTTTACTCAGATCATATTTAGTCAGTCGGATAATGGGTAGGTTACTCATATTTAGTCGGTTAGTCAATGGGTAGTTTACTCAGATCATATTTAGTCAGTCGGATAATGGGATGTTGAATTATGGAGTATACACACTTAAAAAAGAAATGTACAATGAGATTAACTTTGTCTTGAGTAGCTTTGGCACATTTGCTTGAGACATTACTTACATTTTGTTTTGTTATTAAAATATCACATACTAAAAAAATGAAAATCACAACACATATTTTTATCATTTAGTATTTCATGACTCCAGGCTGACAAATTGGAAATTAATTTTATTTAAACTGTATTGCGATACAAATGAGAATTAGAAATAAATCATTTGGCTAAAACAACACTGATTTCTTACATTAGACGTACTTCGATTCTGACTTTCATGTTTTCACAATAAAATAACGAGTGACTCAATGTTTCAAATTCATCCGCGCACTGTACACCTTTATAAAACTTTAATTAATAACGAAGTTTCTTAAAAATCAAACATCCCTGATATACATTGTTGACTAAAACACGCCATGACTGACTAATTGCGATATCTAGAAAATTGTATATCGCCCAAAGCAAAGCTACTAAAAAAGTTTACTTTGAATTATCTAAATAATTTACATCTTTTGGCTATACAATTAAATTAAGAAGTATGGGCATATAAAGTTACTGAACATGATTTTTCGCATGCTAGTGCAATTAATTAAATCTGCTCTAAGCAAGTTTGTGATATTTTTTATTATACAGTGAAGGCAGACAGTTACTCAAGGTCAATAATATGTTTACAAGTTAAAATTATTTATAAATAAAATTTAAATCAAGTTAAATTCTTGTTAAATTCTTACTTTATTACTAAAAAAATTAAATATTCAAAAATAGAATTTTTTATATAAAACGTTAATAATATTAACTTGTGGTTTTATTGTAATATTTTTTGGTTATCATGTTATACAGTTATCACTCATTGTACTAATTTTTGTCTTCCCCGGAAATATGTTCATTTATACATGCATATATTAGTTGTAGTTTCTAAATTTGCCTTGAGTTTTTAAATTATGACATTTAATTCTGACATTCTGACATTCATACAAATTCTGAAATTCTGACGTTCATACAATTTTGACGTTCAGTTTTACCACCAATCCATGATTTCGAAAGTGACAGTCGCGGCTGGGATAAACCTTTGATTTTCAATGCACTATGCTTTGATTCCGTCATAAATACGGGATTTAGGTACATTGCATACCAATTAAGAGTTCGTATATGAGTTGTAATTATAGTGTGAGGTCTTGTTTTGTACATGTAGCTATAACAGAAAAAGTAGCATTGTTTTCGGAAGGTAATTCGGAATGTATTTTTCACCTCGATGAATTTTTTTAAACGATCAGGCGAGGTGAGGCATTTAACAGTAGACATATAACAGTAGACAATATATATAAATTGTAATAGACTTCCAACATTTTGTATAGAGAAGTTAATCCATGATACATTCGTGGATAAAACCGGGATCAGAAATGTTGAAATACACTGGAAACCCTTCAGGTTCTAAGACAGCAAAAACAAAACACCTAAACGTGATCGACGCGTCTGGCTATTCCATTATAGAAACAGTCAGTAGGGGAGAGGTCTTCTTAATATGCCACATAATGCTTCTGTGTAATAGAGGTACAATACTTCAAACAGTGTTCTAGGAGTTACAGGACTCATCCGACACAACGGTTCAATACCAAACATCTTTATTTATCACATCGTAAATAAACAATGAAATTCTCTAAACAATTCGTGAAAAATAGGCATCATTTTGCATTAAACTCTATTGAAAATAATGCGACTCGCCCTACATAACATTTTATATCGTAAAATGCATTATTAACTATCACTATTGTGCACTAGTTGTGTAAATAACTACTAAAGTATCTAAATAACATTTTCAATAAATCTAACTATCAAAACTGTTAAAGTTCTCATTTGTATGGTTCATTAACTTTACTTTTTGGAATTTATATAATTTAATATGAATAATTGCATTCTACGATATTATGAACCCAAAAATTGAGCATTTAAAAAACAGTCTAGCAAAAATTATATAGTTTTCAATTTTTGTGACTGTAAATTATTTAATATTAAGAATTGAATACGAATACTCTGACTTTAAATAATAAAACTTTTTACTTTTTTGAAAATAAAGAATTTTTTTTTTGTTAAAATCCGTCATTTGCTATTAACCGGCTAATAAATATTTATATAGTCAGGTTTCAAAATAGTATTGCCGAAAATGCGACATAATTATAATGAAATCTGTAGATTATAATATTATCACGAAATTTCATTTCTTATTCAGAATACTAATAACAGTTTATTATGCCGAATACTAATAACAGTTTATTATGCCGAATACTAATAACAGTTTATTATGCAGAATACTAATAACAGTTTATTATGCCGAATACTAATAACAGTTTATTATGCAGAATACTAATAACAGTTTATTTACTAATAACAGTTTATTATGCAGTACTATTGAACATTTCTTATATGCAGTGCTTTTATACATTTCTTTGGTAACTTTTTCTGAAAACAATTTTTTTATAGGAATTGAAGACTACATATAATATTTGCGAGGTAATTACATTTATTATTTATTGCTACACTTATTTATGTTAATCTACTTATTTTGACAAAGTGGTTTGACAAGTTAAAATGGTCAAGCATCATAGTAAATTCAAAACTCATCAAATCATTCTGAATATGAATAATTTTTAATAATGGTAATCTTCTTATTCCATTGTTCAGTTGAGGGTTACTGTTTTAATTCCATTTTCTCTGCGGCATGTTTTAATATATTCAATGGGTTATCTTAAATGAATTCCCATTGTGTTAAAATGTTTAGAGAATATACTTTTATATATTTAGTTTCTATGTTTTTTGTATATGCTCTTAATTCTTAGTAATTTTAACACAGTAAGTTAAACAATTAACTTTAAGTAAATATGTAAAAACTGAATAATTGTTGTTTTGCTACATTTATATAAAAAGGACAAAAATTATGAATTTGATTTTAACACAATTATCTAACTGAATAGCAGCTATAAATCAATTTTTGAGCTAGGCTAATAATATGTTATATTAGGTTTACCATGAAAAATAATTAACTAAGTATATAATAAATAAAATAAATAAAGAATCACGGACGTTCAAAACACAGTTTATTTTAATTTAAAGTAAAATACGTGCTCACATAATATAAAGATTTCAATTCTTAAACAATTTTTTCACATTATTCACTTTGTCACGTACACAAACCTTTTCCACAAATTCACCTGAAGAACGGAACATCGCACAGTGTCAATATTAGTGTCAATATGTAGCTCTCGATAAAATAAAAAATAAAATTTTATTTTTTGCGATAGTTCATATTTGACCTACTTCCGGAGATATGACCTATTTTTTGTAGTTTATGCTCAGATTTAGGTGCACGAATCTGTGCATGAACGACTAAAATAGGTAATATCTCCGAAAGTAGGTCAAATATGAACCATCGCAAAAAATTACAATTTTATTTTATCGAGAGCTACATTTTGACACCAAGATTGGCTCTGTACAATGTTCCGTTCTTCAGGTGAATCAGTGCACGAATCTGTGCATGAAACACTAAAATAGATCACATCTCCGGAAGTAGGTCAAATATGAACTATCGCAAAAAATGACGTTTTTATTTATCGCGAGCTACATTTTGACAGAAAACGCTATTCTGTACGATGTTCCGTTTTACAGGTGAATCTGTGTATGAATCTCTGGAAAAAGTTGTATACGTACTTTGTCCATGTATGTATATATATGTATTGAATATCACTTGAATCGCATATTTAGGTTACTATACAATGTATATAAATAAATGTTTATATTACTCATCAGTGAGCATAATTGATTGATTGCTAGTGTTTATTTTAAGTAGAATCTATTGCAACATTATACGATATTCTATTAAAGTTATAATCTTATTGTATCTATAATTGCTTAAAGAAACAACCTCACCCCTTTTCACACTTTATAACTTTATTTTATATTTTACAAAATGTTTTTGAGACATACAAATGATCAGGCAAACACAATAATGAACCATTCGTAACGTAACTACGTAGCCTACAAGTTTATTCAATCATTATAATGCATTTTTGGATTTTTAATATAATTTTGGTTAAATTAGTCGCTGTTTATTTTAATATAGACATAAAAAATGTGGAAAGTAATATAATGAGAAATATTGAGTTCAGAATAATATGTGTCATGATAAAACAAACCGTTTACTACAATGGGACAATTTGTATTAGACGGGAGAATTATGCGTCATTGTGATTGGCTCTCTTTCTAGTTTGGGAAAAGTAAAGGCAACTGACAGTATAATTAACACGGATATATGCCGTCAAGGGTATTATGCGGAGTTCTACTCAATATTATCACTGTTTCAGCACATCTTTTATTTTGTAAAATTTACGCATTCAGTGAATTCAAGACTAATTTTTCAGAATCGACTTATTCCTTAAAATATATATTTCTATATTTAACTTTACACGTCCGTCTGGTTAGCAATAATTGTCGCTTCTCATATTCTCTCTTCTAAAACATTCACGAGAAACAATCAAGATGGTTGACAAAAAGCAGAATTTTCTGTCTCAATTTCGCGACAAAACAACCAACAAGCTGCAAAATTTCACTGCATCTCAATTTGCCGAGGTCTGGAGTCATTATGACAGTGACGGTGAGAGATTAACATTTTATAATTCATACATCTATATTTACTACATATTCACTACTGAAATAAATTTCCGATAATTTTTATATATTTTTTCATCACAACTCAGTAGATAATAAGACTTCATATATTGATTTATATTGTTTATACTTAATACTGTTCTTGGATTAAATGCGAAGTCTAGCAACAGTTGCTGCTTACAAAGTGTGTATATAAAATTATTGATTGAATACCTTTTATATCATTGTTTTCCTATTGCAAATTTTTTTATATGTGTAATAAGTTGCAGTGAAATATAATGACAAATGTTTAATTAATTAGTGAAATCTTGATATTCTAATGTTTTAAATTAATCAAAATCATTGTAAATGTGAAAATGGTTATTCAGATAATTGATTAATAATATTAATTAATAGATAATTAATTCCGATTAATTGAAAAACATGCCCACATGTTTACATCTTGCGACTATATTTAACAATGGGAGATATAATTTAATCCGCAATTTATGTAACGAGCAAAATTTCTGGGAAAATAGCATTAATTCTGATGGAACCTTCATAAATTGAAGTTAGAATATTCTTGTTAGATTAATAAAATTAAATGTTGCTTTTTTCTAATATAGAATTCGTTAATGTGTTAAAATAATGAAAACATGTACAAATAAAACAGAATTATATAAATTACAGTAGAATGAAACAGTATGTTACAATCGCTACATATACAATGTTACGCTCATTTTGTTATACAAATATAATTTTGTTCATGTAGTTATTTTATTTAACATTAGCGCAACCGTTTTGTTTATTACAGTTGTATATATTTTATGTAAAGGAACATTTTGATCTAATTATTTGATTACTGTAATAACAAATCCGAAAAGCTTTTATGTCGCAAAATTAAATATAGCAAAAAAATATTGCGTTGATACAATTTGGTGACATATCTTTTGTTATTAATTATAAAAATTGTGAATGTATTTCTCTTGATCAGCTCTAAAGATGGCCGATTGCAAATGTTTACTTTAAACAATTTGTTTCACATTTTTAGACTATGGATATTGATGCATAATTATTTACAATATATTTAATTTAACTATAAAAAATGATATTTAAACAAGTAATTAAAAAAAAATTAAGTTGTGATAAAAGGAAATCGACACTTTTTAATAAAAAATGACTACAACCTTTCTAATGGACATATATTTTTTAATCGGATAGCATCAGTGACCTGTATGACCACCTAGTTGAAAAATAACTTTTAACTGTTTATCACATCTTTTGTTTTTCTAAACAAATGGAACAATTGTTCAATTCAATCGTCGAGTCTAACCTTTCCTCGGAATAAAATTGAAGAAACAAAAAAGCAATTAATATATTGTAGTAGTATACTACAAAAATAACTATATAGCGTTAATTTAATTTATAGTTTTTATTATTTCATATTCATTATTATGTATTTCATATAATATATATGTATAGGTATATATATATATATATCTGTATATGGCATGCAGCATATTTTGTATGATGATATGATGTACGTATACATTATATACAAATTTAAATTAAAAAATTGTTTATCCAAGGTGCATTTTAAAGTCTAACTTTTTTCTTTTTTTGAAGAAAATGTTCCTTTTTTTAGCAACATTTTGTGACTTTCTTACATTTATTGTTGCATTTGATCCAGTGAAGTTTAATAGCCGCAATTAAGGGAGAAATTAATTTCGCTCTACAAAGCCTGAAACACTTAATAGAGATAGCATTTTTATTGAAACAACATTTCTTAAATAAGTTTTAAAAAATAAGCAATTTAAGACATTTATAATTTTTGTTATCTTTCTCTTATCTATAAAAAAATTGCAGAACCGTTCAATACTGTTAAATATATTTTTTAAGTTTTTCATATGACTTTCATTATAATTGCGTTTACATCATTAGTTAAAACATAATAAAATATTTGTTCCTCTAAACTTATCATAATAATATTATCATGCAACATTCGAAGAAATATATTATTTAAAAAATTTATTTTAATTCTTGTAGCAATTGTAGTACTTGTAGCAATATGATTGATATTAATATTTCGAAATAGGAGCTTTTATTCTTTTGGTGAACCATTAATTCGTTTAATGACATCACTGATGAAACGTGTAAAGCTGTTATATAATTAAAGGTTATAATCCTGTTTATTTGACCTACCGAAGAACATATCTATGCTACTAGATCTCATTCATATCAATTCATATATATTGTATCAAAATCCAAACAAGTTTTTCATCCTAATTTTTCAAAATATATATTTACAAATCGAATAGGCCCCAAAAAATATCGCATTCGATATTTATCTATCTTTATATATAGTTGAAATCTATTCTCGTTTACCCTAATTGCAACTCTGTATTTTATAATTCCATAATGATTAACATTAATAAGCAGAATATGTTGACGTATGCTGTGTATTCAATATATTTAAATATACATTTTGACCAATAATAAACATGCAGTGCATTATTAAGATGTCTCCATTTGAAAATAACAGTTATAATTATAATATATAGGATGTATTTTTATTTAATGAAATAACGATATATAAAAAAATCCATAAATAATCAATATGTGTGCATAGCAACAAAGCTATTAACCAAATTATTAAAAAATATAAATGTATATGTAAATTTCAAATATTTTATTTATCAAATTTTTTTATCAAATTTAAATTTTTTATTAAGAAATTGAAGACTTATTATAAAAAGACACATTCGAGATGAATTCATTCATTGTGGTGATTTATTATTATATTATTATTCCCTGGCATTTATGTGGCAGCTGACCTTGGTTTTTTTAAAATAACATATCATTCATCATTATCATTATTTAATGTGAAATAATTATAGATAATCATTTAAAATTTGCCCTATATTTCCCACATATTTATTTTCGCCTTTTTATTATTTCATTAACTGGATTAATTATCGTATTGTAAAATATATTTTTAAATTTGCATTGTATAACATTATTCCAAATGACATATTAAAAATATAATTCTTGAATTGTTTTGGAAATGTAAAAAGAACGTAAAGAAAGAAGAGGGATGGATCTCAATGTTAATTATCGTATCGGTACCTCTAAGTTAAGAAAATTCAGATATAATTAAGGACGTGTTGATAAGAATACTGTCGGACGTGTCCTCAAGACTAAAATAAAATATAATATGTAATAAACTGAGTAATTGGTGCTTAGTAATAATAATTACTATTGTTTCAAATTTATTTCAAATTTAGGAGATATTGTATATTATATTTTAGTTTCGAGGACTCGTCCGGCAGTATTCTTATCTAAACGTCCTTATTTATTTTTTGAATTTTATTAACTTAGTTGTACCGATACGATAATTAACATTGAGATCCATCCCTCTTCTTCGCTTTATAAACAGTGTGCTTTTCTTGCTGTATTATGGAGTTTGGCGTCCAATTTCTAGTTGTCTAATTATAACGAAATCCACGAGAGGTTTACACAGTAATCTTTCAGGACCTTGCATTTGCGGAGATAAGGGCGTTTTCTACTGGATCATGTGAAGTTGTAAACCTGGGAGAAACGAATAATTTATTTTCTTACCATTGTTCTGATGTTTAAAATTAAAATTTTGGTTGCTGGAATTATTTATGATCAGCAATATCAGAATGTTTAGCCAATAATTATACAATTTTATAATTAAAAAAGAATCAAATGGCCTGTTTACTGCTTTCGTATTTAAAAAACAAACTAAATAATTCATTTTTGTTTATTAGTAATTCTTTCATCGTGTTTCATATTTAATGTGGTTTTATCTTTCAAATGGTTAATTCAAACGTTATATATATAATTATATCTATCGTATATATCTGTAATTATAGTTTTCATAATTTGTAAAATCAAACAAATTATTTACAAAACTTTTAATTATATTTCATAAAATATTAACAAATCTGTCACGTAGTTTTATTCCAGCATGTTATACATATGTTTGCTACTGTTTTATGTTAATAAAAAATTACAACGTCATTGTGCCAATTCATTTTTCATCCAATCAAAAATTTCATCACGTCTGAATAATAAATATAAAAATATTTATTTGAAAAAATAAAATTCTCATCACGTGAAATATATATTGCAAACGTGTAAAACTATATATTACAGATAAACCGACTATTTAAAGTTTCAATATGGAGTTATTTTAGTTTAGAAATACCAATCATAAACGACAATTATTTATTTAATTTTATATAATTACATCCGTTTTAAAGTGTCTATTTAAAATTCAAAGGGGTTTAATTTTATTTATAAGCAATTTCATATGACGGTTTCAAATTATAGGCCACTGTCTGATATCAAATTTAATGCAAAAACAAAATACATGAATGGGCTTATTGCGTGCAATATATACTTATACTAAATGTTATATATTATAGAAATTATAGTGCGTTTAATTTTTCGTTTTAATTTTAATGACTTTAATAAAAAAATGTAATGATTTACAAATAATAATATAGTACATTTTAATAATAATTTTTTCAGAATAATAATCATTTTTAATATTATTAACCAAATACCTGTCCGGATGTAACATTATTAAAATAAAGTTTGGATTTCTAAATTTAAAAGCCATGAATAAATCAAGTAATGCAGCTATAATTGAGTTATATTTATAAAGAAATTAGAAGTGTGGCATGTAGCATTATATTATATATAATACTCATTTAAATATTAGTTATATATATATTAACAATTTTTATGAATTTTATAATGATACATTTAATTTTAATTAAAACATTTAGTTGTTGTATATATATTTTGATGTTAATTAAAATATAAATGTATTTTATGCGTACATTTTTTGGTCTGTCTTTGAATTTTGTTATTTGGTCTGTGATGACTTTGCATTTTGTTATTTGGTCTATAAGGACTTTGTTGTTATTTTGTTATTTGGTCTGGGATGACTTTATATTTTGATTCGGTAACTTGTATTCGGTAGCAGCAGATGTTACTTGACGTCTTGTGATTTCGACCCATATTATGAAATACGTATTTGGTGATTTTGAAAGAGTTTATAGTATTAATGTTTTAGTATTAATAGGTCTTTGTCTTGGTTGCTATTATTTTAATAATTTATATAATACAATGTAATATAAATTAAACTAAAACTTTTAAATTTTAGTAACGTTTATATATAAGCTATAAAATATTATATATCACAATTTATACCTTAATTATTGAACAGCGAATACAAAACTCACCAACCTATGTTATACTATGAAAAATACAATTATGTATTATAATTAATTGGTTAATGTCAAATTTTATATTAATTTTGAAACTAACTTTGTCAGCACATAGACAAAACAAAACAATTAAATTATGGTATTGTTAAAATATTTGAAGATTGTAGATTAGTCCGTGTAAATCAAATGCAGCAAGTTCAAAAACAGACTAAATATTTTTAAGTATTACAGATGAATAAAATAAACAGGTTTTAGAAGATTAATTCTAGGAGAGATGGCAATTGACAATTCTAGGAGAGATGGCAATTTACTATTCTAGGAGAGATGGCGATTGACTATTTTAGGAGAGATGGCGATTGACTATTCTATGGAGAGATGGCAATTGACTATTCTAGGAGAGATGGCAATTGACTATTCTAAGAGAGATGGCAATTGACTAGTTAGTTGTTTAACTAATTTAATTAATTAAAAATCGGTGAGAGCCCTAAGTCCTGCACCTTATTAATTTTCTACTGTTTCTCTTTAAGAGCTTCTATTTTCGGTCTGTTTTGGTTTTGTGTATTGGATAATGGCTTTAGTTAACATATAACCACTACGGGCATGACTTAACATCCTCTCATTTCCTAGGCCTGTGTTATAAGTACAAGTAAACTTGTTAGATTTTCTTCATTTTCTTTCACTTTTGGTATTGGTCTCCTTTTGGCTGGTTTTCTTGAGTTTTTTCTAGGAAGTTATACTATTGTTTTGCCAGTTTTATTATTTCCTCTCCTTTGCCCTTTGTGGATCTTTTTTGTCGGTTTTCTTTGTTATATAGTTACCCTTTCTTTTGATTTATATGATATTATTTCTGATTTATCTCTTTTCTTTCGATCTGGCGAGCTGATTTTGTCTAATGGTTCTAATCAATTCTATTAAATAGTTTTGTACTGAACGTATTTATAACTATTTAACTATAAACTAACAATTACACAATATTACATAATTACATAATATGTGAATCTAAATATACATTGCTATAACCGTAACATTTATTTTTGACAAATTTATATAGTGAATTATTAGCAACATCATAGTTATGTATATATGTATATTATACAAGTGAGTGGCATCTATTGTGGCAGCATTAGACAATTGAATTGCTGCCAGATTAACACATACCGAACGTGTAGGAAATGATCTAATCGTTTACCCGTCTATAGATGTCACATTAAATTAAACAGCTATTTTCATTTTAAGAAATTATTTCACAACTGAAATATAGACGATTGCTTAATTTTTGACGATTTTTATATGGATAAGCCGGGAAAAATCAAACATTATGTCAAATCGGTAAGAGTAAAAGACTTGGAGAATTAATGATGTTATTTAATCCTACACCTAACTATAAAATATATAAATATTTTTCAATTAACAGTTAAATTATCATTTGTGTATCAATTTCATAAGTGTTATAATAAATAGGTACATAGTTAATTGTATTGTTGTTATACTATTAATAATTATATTATTTTCTGGTTTATAACTTAGTTTTATTCATTCTACTGGATGGATTGTCCAAGCAAATAGGCAAAACATAAAATGAATATTCATATTGTATTTAATCTGAATATCTTACCAGGTGGTACAATAAGGTTACTCGATTAATTATTTCGGCACCTTTTATTAATTATATACTGGCTGAATTCAACCCAGTTTCAGCCTGTTCAACAAATAAAAATGGTTCAGTGAAAGAATGTAATTTTAATAAAAGTCAATATATTATACATAATATATCAATTGATGTAATTCTTCCTCCTGTTGTCATATACTTATTATTACCATAAATAATATCATATCCTGCAAACATTAACGCTTATTTTATCTGGAAGTAATTAAGGATATAATAACTTCTACACAACACCGGTAAGTGTATATTTAGTGTATAGTGTAATTCTTAGTGGCGCTGAATAACGCTGTCACTGAATAATGCCGTCACTAAAATTACAATCTGAAATATAAAGCCGTCTCATATTTTGTCAGGGTCGGAATAACGCCATTACTTATTGACATGGTTAGAATAAAGCCATAACTTAATTTATATTCAGTGACGGCGTTATTCAGTGACGACATTATTCAGTGACAGCGTTATTCAGTGACGACATTATTCAGAAAAATAGTAAAATATTAATGATGGCGTTATTCCAACCCTGTCGAAAATAAGTGACGGCGTTATTCCGACCCTGACAGACTAAAAAATATATTTAAAAAAAACAATAACATATCATTGTTATTCAGTGACGGCGTTATTCCAGCGACCCATTCTGAGCATTTCTCAGTACTTATATTTATATAAAGTACCTACATTATTGTATAAGTTATGGTCATATATGACGTCGATTGTTTATTTATATCTATATTTATACAGCTGTTTTTTACAAGGTTATATTATTTTACAAAAAAGACTATTTAAAAAATCACCTTATAGAACTGACACATAGTAGACAATTATATTTATATATTTTACTTTTAATGTAGATATATTTTCAATATTCTTATAAATAATAAATAAAACTTCACGAAACTATATACTGTAAACTCTATAGATATTCATTAACTTGGTTAATGTATTGTACATAAATTTTAAACTTGGATTTTTATTTTTTAATTATATAAATTGGATACAGACTTATTATGGTTCCCTAGACATCAATTTATTCCTGATTATATAGATAGTAATTATAGTTGAGCGTTTTCTACTTTTTAAATTTTCGTTGATATATCAGAAATTGACCCGATCATAAAAGATAACACTGGTTATTATAAGGTTGATATCTGTACACTTCAAAATTGGCTAATTCTATTATGAAACACAAATAAAACGGAATTTCATTTTAAAATAAATTATTTACTTTTTGAAGATACAGTTTTTGTTTTTTTTACTGTGAAATTGTTATTGATTTATTAACCATATTTAATTATTATTTGAAAATAGTTCACCTCCTACGTACATGTTTTTAAAAGTAATAATTTTTATAGGACTATTTCGGATGGGAATCTGTACACCACTGCATTTAAAATAAATAACTATTCATTTACTATTATTATTAATTTGTTATCTCTATTGAAATTCTGTTCTAGTATATATTTTTCATGTTGATAATATCTTTTTGTGTTTCCTTTTTTATGGTTTGTTTCTTTAATCGTATCAATTTGTGGAAATAAAAAAATCGTTAAAAATATTATTATTAGAAAAATAAAATGTCATTATATTATTAGGTATCTATAGATAGGTTGTTTCATTTGTGTATTCTTACCTTTTGTTTGATGTTATGCCAAAATATATATTTGTATTTTTCATATGTAGGAAATGGTTTTATTGAAGGTAGTGAATTGGACAATTTTTTGCGAGAATTCATCTCAAGCGTCTGTTCGAATGAAGTCGGACCTGAGGTAAATTCATCGCCAATATATATAGCTACTGTAGTTCAAGATACGTATTTTTAATGTTTGTCTCTCTAAATTAATACATTTCCTCATTTTGTCTGCTTTTATTGTTTGTATATTTGGTTGTTCTTAGTTCTAAGAAGATAGTCGATTCGGCACCCCACCTTATTATTTTTTAATTTTTATAATACAATGTTATACACTACCTACTGATAACTTTTTAAAATTTTATTGTAAGCAAATATTTTATGAAATAATACGAAATAAGAGTACTATAATAATAACAATAATAATAATACACGTAAAATATTAGGATTTTATGAAAGAATATTATATAATAATATTGATTTTTTTAAATAACATCGATGGGACTACAATGAAAAATACGGGATTTTTGTCAATATTTCAATTTTACTCCTATTTAAAAATTATTTTAATAGTTTATTGAATATAGAAGATTGATTGTATGTCATGTTCTGTTAAAAAAATAAGGGTGTTTCAAAAAATATTTTTTGCTAATAACTCAGTTGATTTTATCCTAATTTCCAAAATCCGAATAATGGGATGGCTATAGTTTTTTGTTTATCTTTTAAATTACATTAACTTTCTATACTTAATTACTAACTTGAATAAACTGATAATTTATGTCAAATAAGATTTTAAAAAGTATTTAATTTATAAATTATTTTACATACTACATCAGACTTTACTCTTAGGTATTATGATTTGGATGTCTTAAGAACAAAAACGCCGTTGGCTCTTTCGGATCATTTACATCGCCATTAACAGCCATTCGACGACATGAATGGCTCTTTATTGCTTAAATATATATATATATGAGTATTTATTTTATTGACAAAGAATACTTATTGACACATAATTGAAACATTTAGCATTACTATTGAAAAAATTTTTAAAAATGGTTTACAAGTAGCTATAAAATAAATAAATCGTTTTTTGTTTAATTTTTTACACTACTGTAGATGCAAATTTAGTATTGAGAAAGTTTTAAAACTGTCAAATTTAATTATATTTTTCTCTAAATTTTTCGTTATAATTCTAAATTAAAAAATTAAAAAGTTCAATTTAAATCACTTGACTTTTTATTACTGATTTTAGAAGTATTCTATATTTTATATAATATACTCTAGAAAAAATAACAGAAATCCGCTTAAATAAAGTGTGTTTTTTAGAAGCAAATCTTCTTAAAAGTAATTCACCCATAACTTGAAAAATGCGTTCTCAAATCGTACTTGTAAATTTTCTTGCAATATTATGGGATAAACATTGTTCAAATTATTAGTGTCTTAAATTTTTTTAATAATGAAATCTAAAATATAGCAGCTTTAGAATAATCGTACTTCGGAATATATAAAATTTCTAAATTTGCATATTTGTTAAATTATAATAATACACATAATATCAGACATGTATGTCATATTTCAAACCGCCATTTTGCTTTTAAGTTGTGTGTGGTTTAAAGTTAAAGAATGAACTGATTAAATTGTATATTCTAAATAAGTGTAGATTAATTATGCTAAAACTCACATGTTTTTAATTCATTCATAATTCAATATAATTTTTTTCAAAAAAGGAGTCAAGTTGTGCAAATCTATATGGTCGTATTTGAATTATATGAAAAAGCTCACTTGTTTGTATGAAATATATTATTCAATCACGAAGTAAACATTAGGTACCTACTCGTTTTGTGGATGTTAGTAGTAACACCTCATTAAACAGCTTAATACATGATTACATAACCTCTGAAATATGCAAGTTGCTACGATAAACACAATATTTCGACTTGCTGATAAATGATTACCCTAAACAATCGTTTTATCACATTTTTAATCAAATTTAAAAATGTTAAATAAAATAGCTTCGTATTTTGACAAGTATCGTAAATCGAATAAACCTGTATAATAGCCCATATTACAAAGTCTTACTTGTTGATTTGAAACATTAATTTGTGCTTATAATATTTCTCAAATGTTGCTCTATTTGTTATACGCAGACGAGTTAATAAATTGATTTTTTACTTTCTTTCCAGCTTCTGTCAGATGCCGCATTAAAACAAATGAAAAAGGATTTCATGGAGGCATTCGATGAAAATGAAGATGATAAAATTGAAATCAGTGAGGTAAATCGGCAAAGCGATTTAAATTTATATGTTTTGACGGTTGTATTATCATTTTAATAGTCAGGAATAGACAGCTTTTATCATGTTCGCGTGCAAGCCAGTTGTTTCTTACAACCTCTAAAAAATAAAGAAAACATGGAGTGGTGAACAGCTGCATTTTTTTAACTGAATAATTTTTATTATGCCGTGTATTGTAACCAATATAAATATTAAACAGAAATCACTTAAATATGGTTTTTTGAAAGCATTCTAACTCTGAAAATATACTAATTGATTGTGACTATTATTTATAGAGCAAAGTATTTATCTGTAGAAAAGGTAACCTTTCACTATATAAGCCCACTTAATTCGGATTGCCATAATAACAGATATTCGTTGTATCTGAAATTGTTTAATCGAAAATTCATTCAAAATCCGAATTGAATTAATTACGTGGCATTGTTGTCGCGTTCTGTCCCGGGAGTATGCCATAGGCTTATTTCAAACGCATATTATAACTAAGAATGTACAGTTTTAATTTTTATTCTGATCAGAGTTTAAGGATGTGTGCATTTCTTTCAAAAATACTTAATTATGTACTAATTTACAACAGTATAAGACTTAGCACTAGTTACTAATGAAGTTATTAGTTATTTCACTTGCATATCAGCTCAGTTGATACATACAACACAGGTTGTTTATATATAGGAGCAAGGAGCTAGGGGGCTGTACATTGAAAAGGGTATTATCCATTCATAAAATATGAAAAAAATAGTTGTATAGTTGGCGCATGAACTGACATATTAGTCTTATAATATAAATTGTAATGATTACGTAGTTTTTGATACGTATTTACTCTTCACTATTATGGAAAGTGAGGAAACCTTCTACAATATGTATATTGAAGGCATTGCTTAACAAATAGAGAACCTTTTTACACAGAAGTCTTACTAATTTCGCACAAGCAGTTGTATTGTAGTTACTTCACATATTTAATAGTCTACCTGTGTGATGTGTGGTTATCTATTTATGGTTAGTATTATTTATTATTATAATCATACGAAATTATGAATGATTATGTTATTAACATTTTAAAAATATTTAAGAAATATAAGAGAACTGTGGGTATTGATATCATTATAAGGTTATACATTCTTCTCTTGATAAGGCTGAATTATCAGCAATAACGAGAAACTTACGTGTTACAATTAGTCACTGTAAACAAAAGGAAGAAAAATATTTTTCATATATAATCGAATACATTTTAAGGGAAGTGTTAATTTTTTCGATTTATTTCCATACTGTTTATGTTGACCATTTTGGTTTTATTTGAAGCTTTGGACACTCAAAAAGTGCATCCCTACACTCTTTTACATGTTTAACTTGCCAAACGGATTTATCTAATTGGTACAAAAAACCAATTATGAAATGATAGGATATTGGCCATGTAAATATATGTGCGAAAATCAAAGGATAACTTGTATGTAATATAATATTAACAGAAACGGTCAATGTTACAATTTAGAAAACACAGACAATCACAGAGTTCTTACTGTCTGTTTGTTTCCTATCTATACAATGTTAAACTAAATATGTACTTAGAAAAATAAAAGTATAAAATTCCATATATTTCAAGTACATGACTAAGTGATTTAAAAAAATAATAATACTCTGAGTTAATAATAAAATACTCCCAAATTGTTGCCGTCTTGTGGGTCGATTAACCCCCCCTTCCTAAATTCGGGCCTGAAAATAGTGCACTTCACATATTTTTAAATTTTCTATTAAATTTTATTTTTTAATAAGATTGTCTTTGTTTTTCTTAAATTTTATTGTTCAATTTGCTACTTTAATAACGGAAATAATTAGAGTTAAGACTAAATATAAACTACTCTTTTTGTAGAATATAAGTAATACCTTGTATATAATTCACAAAACATGTTTTACTTCCTTCATTTTTTATTTATAGTTAGCTCAGATTTTGCCAACTGATGAGAACTTTTTGCTACTTTTTCGTCGAGACGCCCCTCTCGAATCAAGTGTGGAATTTATGCGGGTAAGCTGCTTAATTAATACTATAATATATAAGTAACAGAAAATACAATCATTTATGCACAAATTGAATTGCCGGTATCAACGTAATTACCTATTGTTTGCGTCTTCTAGATTTTAGTATATTTTTTAATTTAAACATTTTGTTTAATGTTTTTTAAAGTAAAGCCGAGTTGATTGATTAATTGTACCTATTAAATATCGTACGTATTGTTTCAAAAAATTCTGCAAAACCTAACTCATACAAAATATAAGAATATGTATAAAACATTGCCTCATTGTTAGTGTATGAAATTCAAACAGAGGGATATTTGGCATTTATTCTCTTTGTAATTCAATAATACTTCATTAAAGCTTTTCAAAATGTTACGTGTAACTTTTAAAAACATTTAAATTAGACATAACTCAAAGATATTCGATTGATGCTCTTATGGTATCTATTTCGTTTTGTTTACACTGTGTCAGTTAATTAATTATTACATTCTATTGCATTCTATTGCATAATATTGCATTATTTCAGTGACTAGATAATTGGTAATGAGATAGTTTGTAACATTTATAAAACATAATTATGTCCATCAAACGAAAGTTATTTCCAGTTTCTAAACTTTAACCTAACACAGTTTATCTAAATAATAAATATTCAGTGAGAGTGTTATTTCAATCCCATAGTAACCAGAACAATTATTTTATAAATTACTAAAATTATTAATTTGATCATGTGACTATGCTGATCGAGGCAAGGATTTTATTGTGCAGGTTTGTTGAACTATAGACCTATGCATATTTCAATATGTTTTTGTAACTTTCATTCAGTTTGTGTTCATAAATAAAACCATTGAACCCCCTATTCACTATTGATATTTTGATACAAATATATCGTGATATTTGCTACAGTCTATTTGAATTATTTAGGGATATACAATTATTTTAAAAAATTGGAAAAAAAACTGGTAATCGTGTAAATGTGCACAACGGTACAAATAATATACATTGTATAGTCTTCTAAATATATGGAAGTTTAGTTAACCTTTGTATGGTGAATATATCAGTAAAATTATATGAAACGCAGCTTTCTATATTAAACGCGACTTTTATCATTAATTGAAATGAAAGGCATTGTTCATCAAATTATATTTTTGTGAATTACCTCTTTTAGGGCCGAACATTTCAGATGGGCCTAAGTAATACATTTTATTAATAAAAGCTGTTATAATTTGTTATCCTAATTTATAACTAGATTTTAGAATCTCCATGCATATTACAGTCTATTCCAATCTATGCCATCAATAAATAGACTATCTTTTATATTATAATAATACGTTCACGATATTTTAGAGGACTAAACTACTTGCATAATTGTTAATTTCTAAACCGATTCCTACTTTTAACATGTATTGAAAAAATTGTAAAAATATCAAAACATTACTGAATTATAAATTAGAGTATAATAACGTTAACAACAACATTTCGTTAAAATACAAATAGAAATAATATATAATTTAGTTATTTAATTAAATTTAATTAAACATATGACACTAACTTGGGAAAGCAATGTGATACAGAGTAAACAAAGAAGGTCATTAACAAAATTATATATTGGTGGTGTTCAATTCATAAATGTGTTGGAAAATAATTAGTTTAGAATTGAAAGTGTTTTGATATGGATCTCTTTAACCTATTGCCATATCTTCCCAGGTTAAAATATATAGATAGGACGTAACCAAAGTGGGGTTGGGGCTGGGAGGTGTCCTAAATGAGATAATGCCCTTCTACTTGATCTACAAGACTTGAAATATTGAACAATTATTATTGATAGAAATATTCCATGATCATTTGACACATGAAAGCAGGCATGTTTCACTCGAACAATTTAGGGCATCAGTGAAAAATTCTTGGAATAAAAAGGGATAACTTTCCACTCCACAAGGCAAATTAAATGTAAACTATGATTTTATTTATTTTTCTCTTAAATCTGGGTGTAAACAGTTATTGTGGACTTAAATTTGATATCAAGGCGCAAGTGTAAATCATATAAATACTTTTTATCTAATAATAAACATTCTGGAATTTTCTGGTACATCAAGAAGATACCTTGCAGTTTTTTAAGTGATTTATTGTATAGCAAAATGATTTCAAAATAAATGTACCTAAATGTGTAAAATTATCCCACTTTTCCATAAATAGTATTCATACCTATAGGGTAATATTTTGAAATTTGTGCATATTGAGTCAGCCATTCAAAACTTCGACTCCTTCAGAAGGTGGTATTGTCTTTCGCTGACTACTTCAAGACGACAGTATGTATAAAAACCAAATCAACTTCTGTAGCATCTATAGAACCAAGTGCACAACTAATTCATAATATTACAAACATTTTCAACTTTAGGAACCAAGTAGATAACACCCTCTGAACTTATGATATTCAGGAGATAGAATAGTCGGGATACCAAACTATCTTTTATGGTATATAAACCAAGTGTTCAACTAATTTATTACTTCACAATATTTGCATCCTTTTGGAACTGAACATGACATCATTATTTAAGTCAACTGATATACACAAAAAAGTGCATCCAACATGACAGCTATCACTTTAAAAACTTTTGCGGAATAGTTTCGAAGTCACAACCCTTTCAAGAGTGGTGAAATACTAGTGTGTCTGGTATCAGGACTTGTTGATGAAAAAATAGTGTAACTTCTTATTGTGTTAAAAAATGGTGCTTAGATGGTTTCAAGAAAACGATTTAGAAAAAAGTTCAGATGACAAATCATTTGCTGATTTCTTTTGCAAAAGAAAATAGCAAATTATTAAATTGTAAAGTCTTTATTTTCAGTATTAGTTGACAAAGATGTCTCCATAGATCCTATGACTCTGTTTTTTCGCTCAGTGTTAACTGTCGAAAGGGAAGATAATTTTATTACGAGCTGGGGCCATACACCAAATCTTCGTTTGCCAAGGTGTTATGAGAGCTGAAGCCACACGAAAACTAACCTTCTGTGAAAACATAGTGGAGCTTTACTTTAGTGTTTTTATTGGACGAAGAATGAAATGTCGAAATGACTTCTGAATGAAATATATAATTTATATGTTATTAATAAGAAATAATGATTACTTATTATTAAAAATTCCATATTGGTTTTTTATATTTAGTATTATAATGACAGCAACATGAACTACGTTTGTAGCTTACAACATTTATTTATAGTAAAATTTAAAGATTTTAATTACAAACATATGACAATTTTTAAAATTTCTATTCTAAAATATTTCAATACATAAAACTTCTTTAACAAGAAGCTAACGATTATATGTAGATATACCGATGTCTTCAATAAAGCAGATGCAGAAATTAATTAATGAGACCCACCTTTGTTGATTGATAGGGTTGCATTTTCCACTAATCGTGCTTCTTTAATCTTCCTCTCAACAAAATTGACTGTGATTTGAAAAATCTGTATTTTCAGCTTATTATTTTTTAGATAATCAATTTGTAAATATATTATTTTAATTTGTTTATACTTACCTTTTTGCTATATTTGAATTAACCTAATTTAATGCATTCAAATCTTATTAAAGGCAATTTTTATTGTAGATATAATTTTTATGCAAAGTTTTAACGTTAAAAGTGTCTACTTATTTATGATGATTTTTCAAACAGGACATGGCTACAAATTTATCATTTGGATTATTTTTATTTAAAATTAGCCACTTTAAAGAAATATATTTTGTATTTTACTTAGTACAGGCCTTCTATCGCTGCTAATGACTTTAAATAGTTTTCTTTGGGAAACATAATAAGGTCGAAATTTAAATTCTTGGTCCACACTATTATGCTATTTTTTTGTGAGTAGTGAGTCCGTTGGTAATTGAGTATGATGTTTTAGAAAGTTTAAAATTGTAAACTAACTTACGTGCCGTGCCCATGGTTCACTCTTCAAACAAAAGACACTGTTGTTTTGTGTAGTATGCACCAATGCATTAATTGGAAGCACTTAATCAATTGTCATAATTTATTACTCTGTTATAATTTTCGGAATAATCTTGAAGCAAATACATTTTCTATGCGATTTTTTCCCTTGTTATTCATTGTTATATAATATTTTTATCATACATTATTAAATAATGGGAAAATTGATACAATGCCAACTTTGTTCTTTTATTTATTTATTTCTGCTCTTTTTGTAGTAATTTTTCTGTACCATTCATTACATTTTTGAAGCTATTCCCTTGAAACATGTTTTCACTCTGTTCCACGTTCTGCAAAATAGCTTTCTAATGTTAAATATTTTGATTTCTAATTTTCAATGCTAATACTGGACATCATCCCAAATTATATATTGATATATATATACAGGGTGAATTTTAAGTAACTCCCGATTTTAAACTAAACCACTCACGGTTACAACACATGGGTGAGGAAATGATTTAATGCATCGCCTACAAGTAGGCCATCAGTGTTCAAGTCGTCGACTAGCTGCTGAGCTTCACATAAAGTTTAAATCTAGATTTTGTTAAAAATTAGACACATGAAAGCATACATGTCACGTCTAGTTTAGGGTCTGCATGATGAAGACACTGATTGATGAGTACAGTTTGCAGAGGAATTTTTAGCCAAGGTAGCAGAAGACTATTCCATTTTGGACAGAGTTTGATGGTCGGACGAAGCTTCATTTAA
>JAUZND010033236.1:0-22510 GCA_034780555.1 Coelogynopora nodosa
CACCTAAATAAAGTTCACTACAATATATTATTATATGTTACTTCTGGAAAATCCAAAAGCTAAAGTGATTTGACTGATATTTAGCAGTGAAATACTTGCGTTTATACTGCCTTATATTAGTGGGTCAATTGACCCCAGTGGGGCTTCTAGGTATAACGGTTTATATATAAAGGTGGGAGATATATATATACATAAATTAATATTTTTTATGAAAAGTACCCCTAAAAACTAAAAGTCACAATGCCCCAGCATTTTAAACTAAATAGTTTAGCTATAATTGAAAATTAAATTTGTATTTTGGGTCAATTGACCCGTATGGGGCTCCTAGTGTTAAAGCAATATGTTCTACACATGTTGTGTCAAAGTGTCCAGACTGTTAGAACTTTGTTTCCTCGCTTTTTTATTACACTGGTGATTTGTGACATTTACATATACATGTTGTATGTTTTTGAGCAAGATACACATTGTTTGGAATAAATTTGTTATTATGAATTTATAAATGGAATATAAAAAAAATATATAGAGATTAAAATCGATTAATTGTCTTGGGGTGGTATACCCCCACTGGTAAACCACGTTCGTATTTTTTAAAAACGTTCCAGCATAAAATATGTTAGATATATTTTGGATAACTTATATAAAATCTAAAGACAACTAATAGTTAGGAAAAGTCATTTAATATCAGGCTTTACACATAAGCACAAACAAAATGACAACCAATTGAAACCGCTCTGGGGTGGTATAACACCCCCTGGTAAACGAAGGGTTAAATTAAAAAAAAACACCCATCAATCTAAGCAGAGGAGATGTAGTACAGCTGCTAGCTCACTAGCTAGGATGAGGAACCGGTATTGCACTTTGTCCTTCGAGTTGGAGATGGGCGTCTTGGGAATAGCTGTGATATGACTTGCGACCGATAATCGTTTGGAGAGAGGTGTGAGGTCGTTATCTGATCTAGTCCGATAATAAGTCGGCCTAGTAGCTGCTTTGAATTGTATGGCACTGTGGACTGTCAGTAGTTTTGTTATTCATGGTAATACATTTGCGTACAGGGGCGTACGTGGTGCCTCTCACATGTCATTATTGCAAGGAGGACACTGACTTCAAAAGTGTCCGGTGCGCATTAGTTTGCGGTTACGGGTGATCGGGATGGGAAGGCCTTTTTATCCATATTAGCGGTGTAACCCGTGATGGTGGTCTCGTATCTGCGGGGACAACGAACAACGAACACCAGCAATACCCGACACCCATTCCTGAAGAGAATCCACTCTCAACATCGTTAGAAACCGTCTAAAAAACTTACATTTCTAAATAACATTCATGCACTAGTCAGATCTTCCGCAAACCCTTCAAACTGAACATGCAAAATCGACACCGCTAACGTTATAAAAGCTCGTCCTCGGAGTTTAAGGATGCAGAAATGGTTACAATCTACGGCCTCTCAATTACCAACAAAATCTATACTAACAACTTAGCCGAAGCAAGACCACCAATAAAGGTGCTTCCTTTGTAATTACTACCGGCAACCCATTCTTCCCATATATTACCAACATCATCAACAAACAGAATCGACTACTCACCTCGTCCTACAAAAATGAAATGTCATCGTTCCCAGTACTGGATCACCCTCAACAAGGACGAGGGTCACTTCTTCAAGATACCATTAAGATCAATCCAACTATCTCGGTCTACCTATTTGTAGATCTATGGCTGGCGAAGGTCATTACACAACAATAACAGCATCAACGTGACTTGTGAAATATCCAAAAATAATTAAGTAAACGATTTTCTTGAGTCCAATATTCCAGATTAATTCAGAGTATTGGAGAAAAACTGTTGCGAACATTTGCTTTTATCAGTGAAATTTGATATTATATATTTGATCACATTATAATGAATTATAACATTTTATTATACATTCAACTGAATTTAAGTTACAGTCTAAATTAAATCAAAAACATAGGTAAATAACGTAACAATGAAGTAGTATATTTAGAAAACAATATGAATATTTAACGAAAGTGATTTCAGTCAAAAATTGTAATGAATAACAGATACAGTGATAAATGTACATTTAGTTATTATATACAATACTGCACGGACATTTAAACAAAATTGAAATACTGATTATCATACATAATTGGGATTATTAAAATGTTATTACATTGTTGAAAGTATTGTACTTTGTATAATTTAAAAGTATAATTGTATGCTACGTAAAAAATGAATTAATTTAATTTTTTCATTCTATCGGATATATATTAAAGTATTTACTTACAATGCATTATACTTTTTCCAATATACACTACATATATTTAATATAGCATACATTAATAACTATGCGATTTCTCTGCAACATATTTAATAAATATTGACATTAAAATAATTTAATTTTTTTGTAAATATTTTATTTAAAACTTTATAAATTTAGGAAATTGTAGTTAAAATAGTATTCGTATTTTTCTATCAAATGCTTTAATGAAATGCTCTGGCAATGTTTGACAGGTAACTTATTCAAAACATGTAAATGTTTTTATAAAATACTAAATGATTTACGTGTGCGATAAATATATACAGACACGGATAGAGAGAAATAGAAAGAGGGAGAAAGAGAGAATGTTAGATACTTTTTTTAGATACCGTGTTGATACGGATAGATAAACTATAGCTACATCGATATTAATATAATGCGATCAAGGGATAATTTTCAGTTCTGTCGTATATCTTTCTAATCAAAATTAAGTGAAAACATATATTTGTTTCATCAATTTGTGAATTACTCATTTCGTTTATAGTTATGTCACGTCCATGTATATTGTGTACGTCAAGTTCAGCTAAATTAAGGACAAACTTTTAGTTTTGCAATTAAACTAAAAATGTAAGTTTACACGCACACCACGAACCATTGAAATATTTTTTAATACTCAAGTCATTAAAATTCGTTTCGAATTAATATTTCCTTGCTTTTTTGGATTGTCTCATTAGCTTAGATATAATAAAATTAATAGTCTTGGTAACCCAATCGCCAATAACTGCTTCGATTTGGTTATGAATAACATTTCACAATATATACAAATTACTATATTACCTCAATTAATAATCTCTAATATACTTTAAAATAAAAAAAATACTTAATAGATACGTCAAGAATAAATTAAAAAATAATTTTTATTATTAATGTATACGAAAAACTGTCAATTTCTTTATTAGAACTAACAACATTTAGAGTCCTAAATCCTACAACTAAATCCTTATTTACATCAGTGAAATATTTATATATCTGTCAATCAATTAAAAGTTAAATTAAATATATATTAAATTAATTAACCTAATAAGAATAATAATTAAATTATATCATTGCACGCCACCTATTTGAGTACAAAATCCTGTATATTTAAGATATATTTGGATGGTATTATGTAAAAATTTTAAATAATCGTATAACATTTTGAGTTATTGTTTTACAAAAGTAAAAATATACATGATTGCAAAACTAGTATAACATATATGTTTGAAGTAAAAAAATGATTCTAGACAAATAAATACATTTAAAAAATGCTACTTGTCATTTTATTTATTTAACAGGTAAAGCGTGTTCGCCTATGTCACACATATTTATTTCACAATAGTAAGTAAGCATTTATATGTTATTTAACTTTTTATTTCGAGTAACAGATACCACCGTATTATATATTTTTTCTTTTCGCTAATAACATTCAATATAAAAGCATTATAACTGCTCTGAAGTTTGAATCGACTGCAGCGACTCATTGATCAAGAAAATAACCGGGAGTTTTCTGAGCTTTTAAAGATTTAAGTGAATTTCCCTGTTGACATCCGGTGCTGCATAACATGCTTTATTTATAAGTGTTTATTGTGTCTCAGACCACAAAAGAAGTTTAAAAAATGTTCTGAGAAAGAAACTGATTCAAATGCTTTATTTGTAAAGAAAGTTAAGATAATAATCCTTTTAGCCACAAATTAGCTCACAATTAGAAAGTCTGACTTTTTGTTTCCGCTCGAATTCTATTTAGAACATTTAAAAACGAAAGTTAAATCATATAATATCTGTCAGTTTTAGTACAGAATGTTTATTTATATATTTATTGTTCTTATATTTATCTATACACTTTTAAAAATTTATACCAATAGTATTATAATATTTTAAACAATTGTTTAACTTATGAATAAATAACTAGTTAAGCTTTAAGCCACCACATTTAGTTCGTTTATAAATGCAAAAATATTGCAAATAAATAAACCCTAATAACGTTTATTACCTTCATTTATGGTTGGCATTAAATATTTAAATTTAAAAATGCTTTCAAAATAAAACTAATTATAAAGATATATTATGGTTTTACAATATGAACTATATCAATACATTTTGCAAAATGATTTTCGTATATTACTAAAATCCTCTGTTTTGCATAATAAATAATTGAAAAATACGCATGCAAATAATATTTATTTATAACATGTATCTCTTCATAAAATGTGATTCATCGGTTTGAAAATGATTTGTTTTTATTTATTTTTATCGGTATAACACACAAGTATAACAAACTGAAACAAACATATGTGAACCGGTGGTTAACTACAAACATATTTGCATTGTATTGTAATTTATAGCCACAATAAAATGAAGTTACATAATAACCATTTATCTCCCAAATATGTAGGCTAAATCCATATATTTCGCGGTTGCTATTATTACAATATTTTTTATTGAAATAGATATCCCCCCAGTAAGTATTACTTCGCAGCTATTAATTACAATTAAAAAAACAATTATCATTAGAGTGTGAAGACATTAAATATATTTTTTATAAGCAGCTTCAATATGTGCTTCAATCAATTTTTACTTTATTTCATTCTGAATATGTAACGTTATAGAGATAGCCACCAACTTCTCTTACACCCAAATTATATTGACACGTAATTTGACACAACTTGAATTTCATCGAAAATTAAAATTTCCCCATAATTTCATATTTCTTTAAGGATCAAAACCATTATTTCAGAAAAATATGTATTGATTGAAAAGTATTCATTAAAAACATATTAAGGATTATCGTATTCGTGTAAGACTTGTTTATTTATATGTGAAAAATATTTTATGATCTATATTAATTAGCTTTAACTTAATACATGTTTATATGTATATTTTGTACATAGTATGTGTAACCATTTTGTATATTACTGTGATTTATTTATGATTGTATTTTTTGTTAAGTATAAATATATCTATACTATACTACATTATTTGATAAAACTTTCAATGAACTTTAATAACTACAATATAAAATATACTCAATAGATATTCACTGAAAATTGGTGTTTATTAAATTCGAACAAGGTTGGAGAATGTTCAGCTTTTGTAAATTTTAAATCAAATTTAACCACTTAGTAAGTATCAGACTTAACAATTGAATTGTATACATAATTTACAAAAATTAACTATTACAAAAGATTATTTTTAGTGGAAATAGTTGTGAAAATTAAAAATGCCTT
The DNA here is from genome assembly GCA_034780555.1 of Coelogynopora nodosa. Classification (NCBI taxonomy): domain Eukaryota; kingdom Metazoa; phylum Platyhelminthes; order Proseriata; family Coelogynoporidae; genus Coelogynopora; species Coelogynopora nodosa. The sequence goes on from JAUZND010033236.1 coordinate 5,515, forward strand.
TTTTATATATTGAAAGCAAAAAAAACATCTGAAAACGAACTAAAATGCTTAAAATTGAACTATAATAGGTTGTTTCGGCAAAACAAGGGGTCTCCTACTAATTTATATTATAATAGCGTTAATATAATATTTATTAACTTAATTTTATATATACATTTTAGCAACATAAATCAATTAATATAATACTAGTAATATAACTTTGAATGTTATGAATGTTACTTTACATTATTGAAAAAATGTATTTTAAAAAATGATATTACCCTTAAACACAATGTAATCATTTCAGCTCTCATCAGGTACACTAGTCTCCCTATACTGACTTAACGCCACTAAAAATAAAATAATCACTATTAAGTGTATTATTTAACCGTTGATAAAGTAGATGTCTTTATTTACGAATACTAGACACAAGTGGGAAAACATAGATCGATTTTTTTCATTCTTGACACACGCTTACTGTGACAGATTTTTTACATTATCTCAGTAGTTTTTAGTATAATGCTATATTTTGGTCATTATACATAGTTTTTTTCCCTCTAATTACGAGGCAACTATATATGATAACACATTGTTATGGATTTATTCATTATTTCTAGCATGCGTCATTGGCGAGAATTCTTCTAACATTTATTCAATAATATTGCCTTAAATGACTGATGATCACAACGATTAGTTCGTTGAACAGTGTTAGGAAAACAAACAGTTTATATAGTGTATAAGAGAGAAATTTAAAAAAGCCGTTAATTCAAAATTATTTTGTAGTCTGTAGATATCGTTAAATGGACATCCTTAATGTATAAGCATATTCAGATGTCTAGTACACGTGAAGTTATATAATTAATGTAAGCAATAGCCTAATATATTATCCATTGGAGTAGTCTTTGTAATCTGTTTTAAGTAATACGGTCTATTAAGAATAATATTATTACATAATTACATGCGTACTAGAATGTCTTGAGAGAGTGGGTTCTGTGGATTTAATTTAAAGTAGAATTAATAAATACAAATTTATATATATAATTTAAAACATTATAATAATAAAAACGTATATGATTTGCATATTTAAATTTATTCCATGTAAGCCATATATATATAAAACAAAATATTATTAATTATATATGACATAATAATATTATTCTTTTTATATGTTTCAGGTTTGTTGAGAACAATGTGATTATATAATAAATAATCCATAATCAATAATCAATAATCAATAATCAATAATCGATATAATTATTTACTAGTGTATAATTCTGCATACATTAAGAATTTAAAAATATATTAATTTCGAAAAAGGCACATAACATAATTTATATTGTAATATGTATTCTATATGTTATGTTTAATTTTAAATAAGTGCACTGTGGAGCAAGGTTCTATACATTTCAGGGGATTAAGTCTACACGTTTTTAAAAGGGAAATATCACTATTTATAGCAGACATACCTTATTTTTTTCACTAAAATGACTAAAAAATAATAATTAGTATCAATAAAAAATAATTTAATATTGTAAATAAATCTAAATACATTTTTTAAATCGTATTTGTGCCAGTAAATTGTATAAGCAAATTCTTAAGTTTTCACTAAAACTAATGCATTAAATGAAATGTTTTAAAAAATATAATTATTTAGTGTAGGTACCCTTTTGTAAAATTAATAGACAACAAAGTTATAAACAAATTAAATAATACAGTTCTAGAAGATATGATTAAGGCGATTATTTAATATGACTAATACTGTTTAATTAAATACAATATAATAAATTAATACAATGATTGTATGCGTCATTGATGTCGACAAAGGTATACGTGTACGACTAAACGAAATGGACTGCCTGGCCAACCACTGAGTGTGCGTTTACTGTTAATTTAACAGAAATGCCTTTTCTAATGTTATATGTTTGACTGATAGCATATGTACCTTAACATTTATTTTATGTTTTGTGATACTGGTTAAAATAAGATGTTCGTTGTCATTTATAAATAACAGTTAACACAATCTTAAACAGTAGAATTGATAATATTATGTTGATATATTTTATGAGATAAACTATAAGATAAATGATGAGATAAACTTTGAGTAAATGTGTTACATTGTTTTTCTGGTGTTAACATTATAGCCTGTTTAACAATTTTTACACTTTGCAAATTGCTCCGGTATCTCTTGAAATTTAAGAATAACAAAGATCAAATGTGTCAATTTTCATTGACTAACCAGAATGTTTATTTGACTAACCAGACTTATATTTATTCAGATTTTGCTAGAGTATTATAGAGCAAACAAGCTTTCTCAACAAGAACTTCAATGGAATACGATGACAAAAACGGAAATGTTAAAAATAGAGATAAACAAAATATATATGTACACATTTTTGATCATGGTCTACTTAAGTATGATACTTTTATTTTTATTGATTAACTTGTAACTTTGTTTACATAATTCAATGGTAATAGGCATTACTATCTATATTGCAATAGTATGTAACTTTTTTAACCGCGTTGTTACTTTGTAATTTTTTTTTATTCAATGTGATGCTTAATTGCTGCATAGATACAGTTATTGAGCATGTTATATTGACAATTTTTCATATGTATTAGTTTAATAACTTTTGTAACTCATTATACCATGACTATGCCTTGTTGAAAGCGAAAACTCGGATTTTTGTTAATTAAATAAAACCGTTAATTTTTATTGTGTTTTTCTTTACGTTTATTATCATGTTATAATAAGGTTTGGTTTTAAGGTTATTCAACATTATAGGATGCTATTTCGTACCAGTTTATGTTATTTGATGCTATTTAATTTGTGTAGCTAATTTGTGACATATATATATACCATATATTATATTTAGATAAATAAATCTCATATTATAATAATGATTATATTGTACATCATAATTATATCTTACTATAATTGGATATCTGTACATCATAAATATAATCAATATATGGCTTAGAAATGTTGCATTGAATTAGAAATCATAATATAGTTTGACTATTATTACATTTTTTCCTATTAGTCAATGAAAATGTTTCTATATAACATATATCTTAAATATTTGATGGTCAAAACATTACATATTAAAATAAAATACAAAACAAATATATCTACATTTCTGCTAACGCGAATATTTTAAAACTAATTTAAAGCGCTGAAAGAATTAATATATATTGTTCATTAACAAGAAAATATAAATTATATAGCAGTGACATAAATTTAATGTTAAATTAAATAAATTTAATACATTACACTTTTCAAAATATGATACTTTAAGTTGTTATTGCAATTATTTTTTTTTAAATAGCTAAATTATTTGATGCACTTTGTTTTCATATCATCAATATCTTGATTTTGTGATTTTGATTTTTCCAATGATTATATACATATTTATAAAATCTGTAAAGGACATATCAAAAATAAATCTAAATATACTATATAATTTTTACAGTTTATCTTTATACTGTTTTCATTCACACTCAAGAAAAAGTTCATCTAAGACAAAACGATCCATATGCTTTTTGAATAGTATATAATTTTCTACATTAGTAGTGAAAAGTTTAGACGATCCTTCAATATGGCAAAGATTGCTGGTCTTCTGTTTTTGAATTGATTATAAGTAAATTGTGTCCACAGACAGAATTGTTAAATGCATTCAGATAAGGACTTCTTGGTGGCCATTGAATGGGTCCGCTGCGGTCAATCCATCGTCTGTTCAAATGTCGGTCAAGTGTCTTGAACTTGAGTGGCGAAGCAATTTGGATCAATTTGTTTTGATTTCTTCGCTGACTGAGTAAAGGTATCACTTGTGTTATCAAGATATATTTATAAAGGTCACTATTCTTACTTGTGTACATTGGGTGATTGCAACATTTTGCCCTATATTAATAAGTGCGGATTTTCTGTTGCATAAGCGAAGCGATTCTGTTTATTGACACAGCCATGAAAGGAGAGCCATAACTCAAAAAAAAATTGTTGATAAACTTGTCATCAGCCGCATTCCGATCTAGAACAAGTTGACAAAATGATGTATGCTTTAGAGGAGCATCTGGAAGTGATTTCTGCACTGTATAGTGAACTTTCATGGATTGGTACCTATAACATGTAGAACTCTAAAAACGGAGGAAGACTGTGAGAGGTTTGCACCTTGTACCACCTTATGTTGTTAAGTAGTAGAATTATCATCAATTGCACCAATTTTTTTCTCTTGCTTGTCTTCTGAAACTTTTATTTCACTAGTTTTTATAATCGGTGAGAAGATCAGAATCAAACTATATATATAAATTATATACTACATAACCGATTAAACCAACATATATATTGATAGCAGTTTGATTCCTTTCTTTTTTTAGCTGTTAACAAATATTTCACTAAATTTTACTTAAAAGCAAATAAAAGATAAGTTCATTTAATACACACTTAAATTTAAAAACAAACGTATATAGAACATTGATATATTAAACAATTTAAATATTTTAAAATACGTTATTTATTCAATACTTATTTGTTTCAATTGACTATAACTCCTTAACTAAAAGAAGAATTCAAAATTTAATGCACAGATAACACTTACAATATAATAGTTTGTATTTTAATAATATTAAAATGAAGATGATAATCTATAGCCAATTCACTAGAGTATAATAATAGGAAACCCACAAAAATGAGTCATATGAAATTATATTTATTCCAATGACATTTCTATTTCAACCATAGACTATTTTTACGTAGAAAATTTTGTTAAATAAAAAACAAATTATATATTATAGAGCACATTTTCAGGAAAAATTCATTGTATTTAAATTGTATTTACTCACACACTCGGTCGACCGTAGGCGAATGATCACTTGGTTTCTCTAAATATTGCGTTCCTACATCAGGTTACATATTTCAGTGATGTTAACATTGCCCTCAGAGAATTAAGTGGTGATGATAGTGACCGGCTAGTTGCATACATAGGGTCGGTAGAGACTTCCTTGTCAATTGGACGGAGACTGCCGAACAGGTTTACGTTTCTGGTGTGGGTCCGCCAATTTCTGTTAAGAACACTCCTAATCATTTGTGTGATCATTTAATTATCTTTAAGACTTCGGAGATAATATGCAGCTCTCGAAATTAAACTTATGTTGTTAGTAGGCTTTGCGAATCTTGATGTCCTTTTCTATGTTGTCAATCTAGGAATCCAGAAATGTAAAGTTTTATTTTCTTTCCAGTGTTGTATCTTTGATTGTTTTGAAACAGGGGTTTAGGGTCGTGAGTATTATAAGTTAGATCTATAATAATTGGTCTTTTTGGAGTTAATTTTGAGTCCTACTTTAATGCACTCAGTTTATTGTATAGGCCCCTATGTGGATTAGAAGTTCTTCAGCTGTCTTTATTTCATTTTACAAAAGGAAAAATGCATCAGAAAAGTCTATATCTGCGAGATACGCTTTGGAGTGCCTTGAGAATATTCTAGTTATCTTGAAACCAAAATCATCCTCTTGTCTTCCATTGCTCGTTTCATAACGTAATCAAGGAAAATGATGAATACAACTGTATGGTGCCAGTATGGTGCCTGTATGGTGCCTGTATGGTGCCAGGGTGTCATTCCTACAATAAATCGGCCGGTTTGTCGGTTTCTACATCTGGGAAAGAAACTTTAGTCCTGGTGCCTGTATCCATTGTTTCCATTGTCCATATAGGAAAGTGTCTGGAATGCCATATGCTTTGAGGATTTCATCATTTTGCCCTAATATATGAGGCAAAATAATTGTTGTGGGTTTTTCTTATTAATTATAATATGATTTATTGAAAATTTTTAATATTATCTTTTGATTAGTTATTCATGTTTAACTAAATCTATTATTAATGCTTAACAAACTATACGTTATTTATATTGTAAGCAGATAGCCCTACTGTATAGATACTGTAAGATCATACGTAGTTATAATCAGATAAGCGGTACAATATAGCTTCCGGAACAGATTGGATTCTAGTGCAATTAAGTCAAACCTCTGTACTGATGAGTTCATCATAAATCTATAAATAACTATAAATACTGTCGCAGTATCCTACATCTTTTTCATTTTCTTCTACCTCATATTACTATATTCCTTTCTGGCTATATTTTATTTTTACTTTATATTCTACATATAATATTACCGAATAGATGAACGTGGCAAAAACGTCACCACATTTATAAATGGAACAAAAATAATAACATGTTAAAAATCAATTATAGTATTGAACTGCCATTTGTGGATGATAATTCAAGAATAATATGTAATGGGATAATTAGCAATCGATTATTTAACATTTTAATTTGTATAGATACTCATACATATACGACCAAAATAATAGAGAAAAAGCATTAAGATTTAACGTTTAAATATAATATAATATTTTTTTCGCTTTTAGACATATGACATTTAACTATAAATAATTATATAAAATGAATATAATATTTAAACTTTTTAATATCATATTATAAAATATAATATTTACTAAAAATATTATAATTAAAACTATAAACAGTTTATATTATAAATCCAATAAAATATATATATATATACATATTATTAATGAAAATTTTAAGACACACGTCTATTAAAGATATACAGGAATAATCTCTTCACTTGGAGACATATTAAATCTTTTAGAACTTGACTTTTGCCTGCTTTTATCGCAACATAAAACTAGTTTATAACATATACAATAGAGTAATACTGGTTCCGTTATTTAAATATGTAAAATCATAATGTTTAACGATACATTTGATTAAACATAATATTGCGATAATAAAAATTTGAGTCGAAATTGTAGGTAAAACATAAATTGCTGGACAAAAGTTTTTGCATTATTTATTGGCATTTATATATTATTTCAAAAATATAATTTGAAGTCTTTAGTTTTTTTTTTTGAGTATTAATTAGTTTCTATACTAAATACATTTCGTATACGGTTATCATACTAATAAATTAGCAGCTGATAAATACTTTTTTATTTTTTAAAAATATTTTATTTAAACAATTTAGAGGCATGTGTTACTATAGGTAACATTATTAAGTTATGTTTTTTAAATGTTATCCATGAACCTGTTCTTTCTTTTATATATTCATTTGAACACTTGGCGGTTTAACTTGACGACCTTAACTCAGGTTTATCGTTTAAACGTCTTAAATGTTTGGTGTCTTTCGAACAAATAAACGCTCCACGTTAGTATAGGGTGTATTGTGTCAACCTGGACTAGTTATTTAAAAAAAACTCTCAATTAGAATCATAGAGAATATTGTTAAATGAATTATACAGTTTAACTTACATTATATATAATATAAAAATAAATATTAAGGCTCTTAATGACCTGAAAGTCACAAAAACGTATCTACGTAGTCATGTCTTGATGTTCCAGTCTTTACATGGAATTGATAGTCACAATAATCTTCACTGAAAGTTTTGTTTAACTTTTCGTGTCATGTCTGTATTTGTAGTCAAAAAGCATTAAATGAAGACAAAACTTGGTAGACTTTTATTTTTACTCTAGTGTGTCCTGAAAATAATCAACGTTAACATCACTCATATCGTGTATTTTGTGATTGTACTCATACTTTGGAATTTTATGATGAAATATTATCAAACTGCTTTTTCTTTTCCAACGAAAAAATTCTTGAATCTCTGTTCTCACCCGAAATGCGCCTTTCCTCTATCCCACTCAAAATAATGTAATATATAATTTTTTTTAATTTATTTAAAAAAACTGGTAACAAATTGTTATTTAAGTTATGTATTAGTAACACGTTTTCATGGTGAAGATGTTTATAATTTGTTTGCTGTTATTTAATTTGAATAATTTTTCATAATTATCTACTCAAAAGTATTACTTTTTCATCATATATAAAGTACAGCAATTTTTGTCAAAAAATACATCTTAATGAACTAATAAAGAAGGGCGGAAATAAATAAACTCACTATATTTTACATTTCTGTAAGCGCAAAAAACGTAATTTGATTGTTAAATAAATTTTTTAAACATGTTTTAACTATCGATTAAAAGTATATTTATAAATATTTAATAAATGTTGTAATATTGAATATTAAACTTCTATTTCGATTAATTTTTTTCCTTCTAAATTGTTTAAGTGTTGTCTGTTTGAAATTAAATACTGTAGTGCTATAAGTATGATCACATTATTTTCATCCTTGCTATTTTTTCCACTCTATTGTGCCTCCTGGTTGATTTTTCGTTGATTCTCATCGATGACTCATCAGTGTTGAACATACATACATGAATTGATGTATTGCATGATTGCGTTTTATTTATAACCCTCTGTTAGTAAAAGTCTTATTTTATTTCTGTACTACATTGAGAAATACAGCCTAAAGCTTTGCAGAATATTTTTTTATAACGATTCTTTATTCTTCTTTTCTTATACAATAGATATTATAAGCTAAACTGTATGCTTCATTAAATGATATAACATCTATTATGCTCATTTATGGTTTTCTAAAAGAAATAGCTGGTTCGGATGAAACAATCAACCCTATATCAACGGGAGAGTTTATTTATTGAATAACAACAAATATGTAAAACTTTCAAACAATAAGCCTCTGAGTTGTGGTACATAGGTCCATCATGTATTGCATATATAAGTTTGTTTCATTTATAGCCTATTATTAGCAAACGTATTATTATATTTATGTTCTACATTGAGAAAGCTTTACATAATAAATCTGTACACTCATACAGTGTATTATTCTTAATTTATTTATATCAATATGGATTAAAGGATCATACATTTATCTATATTTATTAGGGGTGATTTTAAACAAAATCTCATTGTTTTATGTTTACCTCAATCGCTGTGACTTCAATGAATAAAAATAGGAAAGTTGCAACAAATGATTTTTATACGAATGTGTTATTATTATATTTTTAGAAAAACAAAATGGTAAATATATCTTGAATATATAATTTTGTGTCCAAAATTGGGTTAATCTAATCAGATATGCAATTCCAATATGTTGAATATATCTAGGATATGTAAAAATATTGTAAAACATATAAAACAAATATTATATAAAACATTTGGCCTTGATATATGGTATTACTCAATTTATCTTAATTAAATTAGCTTAGTCATGTAATTTGGCCTACTAATCAATAGATCTTTGTTGCGGAATGCACAGACTACATAATAATTTCAACATAATATACATATCTATATTTCAAAAATATGTTGCGGAAAGCTTTATTTTACTAATTATAATAATATATATGAATAACATCTTCGATCGTTTGAAAAGAAAATACCACAGGATAAAGACATCAATTAATAATATATAATTTGTAATTAAAATTTGAATTTCAATGTACCTATAGATTGAAGAAATTATGATTATAAATATTTGAAGAAATATGTAGCGGAATGCTCAATACTAAAATTTCGATAAAAAGTGTTTGTTATACTTATCCAGCTATTTCAACTATTATCAAGTAAATATATAACTATACATACGTACTTCTAAAGGGATCCAACAATAATATCGAAAGCGCTCTAGTACTTGGAGAAGTCAAACTAAACAATACAAATATAACTTTATAGTATGAGACTTTCCGATGTCATAATAATAAAATATTCTGGTTGATGAAGAAATCATGTTTATTTATTTAAAATATTTATAGATACAAGGGTATAATTGACAGAATAATCTGTTTGATATGATCGTCCATTTTTGCAACTGTCAATCTATAGAGAATAACTATTTTTTCATATTCTTTTTTGGATAATCATTTTTATTACTATTGATTAATAATATTTATAATCAATAATTTAATACAATATGAAACGATACAAGTCATACATTTTCCATTAATTATTAATATTAAAAAAATGTGCAAAGCACCCGAAGAAACTTCATTAAATAAAGATATTACACAAAATATATTGTAGTCTTCGTAGCTTTTTATAATGTTTTTATATTTTTGTATATCCAAAAGATATTTATAACTAAAATGTGTGGGGTACTCAAAATATAATTGATAATGTATTTCCACATAAATGATGAGGACCTTGCGCTAACATAGTAATTAAATTAATGAACATGGACAATCGGATTCTTTGAGAAAGTAATCATTTCAGAATGAAACAATTTTTATTAAAAAAATATATACATGTATTAATAGTGAAAAATAATTACTGCAACAGAAAAGTGAATTAAAAAAGTTTCATCTTCTACAAGCGAGTCACTGAAGAAGGCATTAAGTATTAAATAGGCATCCCCTAAAGTTACATTAAAATAAGTATAGAAAGCATATTTAGACTTTCACAAAAGGAAGAAACAGAACAAATGTGGTAACTAAGGAAGGATTTTATTTGCTTTCATGACACAATATAATTCAATAAAAAAGTATATTTTATTTAAAATGCTTGTAAATGAAATAAAAACATGGAACCCTTGAATTATTGAGCAATAAACAAGGGTGAAACAGTTGTAATCTGAAAAGCATCATCATGTGTCATCCAAAAATAAATTAAAGGTCAATAAATTATAATCATATTTGTATTCCCAACAGGAAACCGATATATAAAATTTAGCGAAAAATTAACTTATTTTAAACATGGTTTACATTTATATATAGTACCTCTGTTATAGTTGCAATAAAACAAAAAATGACATGTTTTATGATTTTATAGTTATGAATTAGTTACAAATATCAATTGCATTGTGGTGGTATGAAAATGAAAATATCAAATTTTTATCATCATTTACATTGCAATATTCATATTATTTTTATGGGAAATATAGTTTCCACTGAATAATATTATTATATTCACTTACAAAAATCAAATAATAACTAGGCGATCAATGACAACAATCGAAGATTTCAGTTTCGCATTCAGAACAAAAAACTCTATTCCTTGGCCGCTCCATATTGAAATGGTGTAACAGTTCTACGTAATAAATAATATATTAGGGTCCTTTATCAATGCTAAGTGTCAAATAGAGATATTTTATTTAAATAAAAAATATCATATCGTATTTAGGAAATGCAATAGAAGAGAAAATATTTATCTGAAAAATCTTGTCTGTTTTTATTGTTCCCCTTGGTACTACGCAGTATAAAACCGGCGTACACATCTTTAGCTTTATAATTAAGCATCTCGTTAACGATCTCAAGTCACATATTAAAGCCATGAAAAAGGTTATTCTCGGTTAAGAGGAATACTATAGTTATCTTCGATGATAATTGATAGTATATATATTATTTTATATATTATTACATATTATTATTATATATATTATTACATATATTATTATATATAATATGTTATATATTATGATTACAGAGTACATTATACATGATATGGAAATATTTCGTTATTATTAAAGTAGTATTTCTTTTTTCATGCATTTATTAATAACATATAATGTATAATGTCAACTACTTCATAAAAAATGTGTATTGTAGTAATATATATATATATACATTACATTTTAAATTAATTGAGTTGAATGTTTTAGACAATTAATGATATACAAAATTCCTAATTCTTAAATTTGAATGCTTCTAAAAGCTTATTAATCTGTATTGTTCAATTTGTTTCTTTCGATAAATAATCTGATCAACTTTCTGCTATATTACATATTTAAGAAAACAAGTATTATATTATATACTAAAATCTCTATTGTGCAACTTGTTCCAATATATCTAAGAGTGTATTTTAACTAATAAAGGAAAATAAATAATGTCTCAATAAAGAATGTATGTAAAAAAAGTTTATTTCATGAAATCACAGGTGAATATTAGAGATATATTACGGGTCTAATATTCGTAAATTTATTAATTTTAATGTTAATCTTAATATTCAAATTTGTAGTAATTTTAGTTATAGATTAACACTTTGCAGATTGTGGTGGTCCGTAGGACTTCTCTGTAGGAACCCTCCATTATGATATTTTAAAATTGTTTACGAAATTTCGTATTATTCCAATATAAATTCATCTTTAGCAAAAGTAGATACCTGATATGGTGTAACTTTTTCTTTTAATTATCCGTTAAATTACTATGGGTACCATGCAGAGTTATAAGCTACCAATGTTTTAATATGAATATGTATTATCAGAATCACATACCATATAAAATGAAAAGTTGCAATTTGCATTCTATTAAATATATGTAGCCTAATTCCATTCTATGATTGAAATATAGATATATTACATAATATTCTATTAAATAATATTGTGCCCTTCATTGAATATTGATTATTAAGACATGTGACAATTTTACAAATATACAAAAATACTATTATTTGTTTTAAAAATTATTTGTTTATTTAAAATGTATATAGTTTTTTTAATATGTATATGATAAACCATGGATATGTTATAATAAACAGTGAGATTTCCCGCGGAAATGATTTAATTCACGACGCCGAAGGCGGAGTGTATTAAATCTTCTACAAGTGAAATCGATCATTTATTATAATATATCCATGGTTTATTTTAAATTTAAATAAGTATTTCTTGACAATTTTCAGAATTTACTTTTCAAAATGAGTAATTTTATATACAAAAGTTTGTTGCAATATCTCTTGGACGATGATTATAAGTTACCACAGGAATTTCAACAACCAACAACGTCAAGATTTTCTGTTACTTCTGAAGAAGAATTATAAAGGAAGAATTATAGCAGGATTCCACACAATACTCAAGTAAAAACCAAGTGGGCTGTGCGACTGTTTAAGTTGTGGCACAGCGAATGGAAAGTTATGTTGTGTCGCCCAATAAGATTTTAAAGGATCTGGGAGAGATGACAAATGATGATTTGAAATATGCTATGCAATATTTTGTGTGTGATGTTCGCAAGACCGATGGGTCAAAATATCCAACAAGAACTTTAAAAGAAATTGTAGCAGGCTTGAAACATTATTTAAATTACACGATGAAAAATAACTCAAGTAGTTTTCATGACGCAGTATTTTCCGGAACAAAACAAGCTCTAGATGCTGAAATGAAGTTTTCAGCAAAAGAAGGTAATGTTCGGATTAAGAGAAGGGCGAATTCGATTTCATTTGATAAAGAAGATGCTCTATGGACTTCGGGTGCATTTGGTACATCAAATCCACGACAGCTAATAGATACCTTCGTGTATCATTTGGGTTATCATTTAGCCCCGAGAGCATGCGCTGAGAATCGCGATTTGGAGTTCGGACAAAATTCGCAATTAACATTAGAAACGAGTCAAAATGGCCAACGCTTTATAAAGTATGTCGAACGTATTTTGAAAAAGAACAAAATTTGGTTAAAGAATAGTAGAATGGAGAGCAAGGTAACATTCATTTACGAAAACTAGACTAATCCAGAGCGATGTGTTGTAAAACTGTATGACAAATATATACAACATCGACCCGAATCCAATGGTCTTGATGGTTGTTCTGCGTTTTATTTGACGCCTATAGGACATCCTACGTCAAATTGCTGGTATAAATCATCCCCTATGGGTATAAACACAATTTATTCTACGCTTAAACGTTTAACTACTTCCATTACCGACGGACAAATGCATACTAATACGAGCTTGCGGAGAACCGCAAAAATACGAGTTGTATCTGCTGGTATTCCAAAAGAAATTGCTTCAAAAAAGACTGGGCACATCTCAAATGTTAGCATCAATTATGTCGAACGTAATGAAAAGGACGAAACAGACATGTCAAGAGCTTTATACAAGCATCAAAACTCAAGTTTAATTGTACGTGAATCACTATCTAAAGTAGAAAATGCAATCGCTCACGAGATCTTTGAAAACACCGTTTTCAACAATTGTTCTAGTTCAATTAACATAAATTAGTAATTTGTTATAATGTTTTGAAATTTTGAAATTTTTGTATTCATTGAGTTGCCATTTATTTCACTAGTGAAATAAAAGATTTAGCGTGAAATAAACGCTTACTTAATTTACGGGGAATCCACTAGATAGCATGATTTAAATAAACTGTATGTATATTGTAAAGATTGTAAATTAGAACGTGTAAATTATAAAATTATTTATTCGGTATATTATATATTTAGCCTATATACCGATACATATATTAATTAAAGCCAAGTGAAATAATGTAATCAAAGTACTTGTAACAACAGCAAAGAAAATATGTGTACTTAGGACGATAATTGTTATCACAAAATAAATTAACTTAATGAAATATTATAATTAAATAGTTGTCCTCCAGGGCAAATGTAGAAAATCAAAATTTATTTGATGAAAGTTCGTTCCTGTTTTAAATCGACTGTTATTTGTGATAATAAAAATTGTTAGAATATCGTCGAAGTTGCATTATCACCAATGTTGCATTAAAAGGTATATCCCATTATATCTCGTTTAGTTCATAAACATCCCTCTGTAACAACATTTGTTTTTGATAAAAAAATGGTCATCAGCATTTCCTTGCAATCATCGGCTCAACGAAACACAAAGACCAAATATAAGGGTGCCCTCTATTATCTTTGGAAAAAAAACTATTACAAATTTATAAAGACTATCACAAACGTTAAATTAAATTATTGATGAATTGATAAATCTAAATTCCCAAAATTTGTTTTATATACTGTTCCTTCTCTACATTGAATGAGACAAAAATTAATATTTTTATATAGAACAATCGTGTTTCAAAAGATTATTTTGCGAATATGCACTTACTACTTTACATAATGAGGTCAATTCTACTATATGATGCCAAATGATTATTTGCTGGCGTTCTATTAAAATTCGTCCGTGTTTATAATTATTTGCTTAAATTATTTTATTTTTGTTGAAATTAATAGTTTTTGTTATTGAATTCTTTTGTTTTATTATTGATCTTTTTTGTCATTTTCATTTGAGAATTAGTTTACATTATTTTTTTTTTATTATTATTGTTTACAAATATTAATTGGATTGATTATTTGAATTCGTGTCAAAAATATTTATTATTGGTGGCATGATACTTTTGTTTAATTTGATTTAACTGTTGATAATGAAATTTTTTGTCAATAAGAACACGTTATATTGAATCTAATTTTTATAAATTCATGTTCTTATTGTTCAAATCTTATGTTCAGTTTTATTTACCAGTGAATTTCAACTATATTTAACAGTATTATTTTATACTGAAGCTATTATCGAAAATATATATTTCATTTTTATAACATTATGAAGCTTCAAACTGTCTACACTTATCTTAAAACTTTTATATTTATCAAGGATTTTAGTTTACAAAGTTTTTTGTAACATAGAGTAATTACTGGTTAATACAATATTTATGTTAACGTATTGATTTCGACTAAATAAAAAAATGCTATGTATTATTTACTCTATGGTGTATACCATAGATATTTAAACTAATCTATAAAAATAGATATCTTATACGGTTTATACATTATTTATGTTAACTTATTGACTTCGACTAAATAAAAAAATATTGATTATTGAATATCTCATTTCATTATTTTATTTGCGATCATATCCAGCATTAAAGTCAAATTGTTTGGCTTAGATTTTACTTCAGTTTTTCATCATTATTTCAAACAATAAATGAATATTTTTAACTTTCCAAATGAAAAACAAAAATAATGACATTGATGACGATTATGAAGTAGTCATCATAGGATCCGGTTCACATGAAATACATTCTCCAAGATTTAATCCTCCAGATGGAGGTTGGGGATGGGCTATCGTTCTTGCAAGCTTTTTCATTAATTTTTTATGTGATGGAATTGCATATTCGTTTGCGTTAATGACGTCACCTTTAATGGATTATTATGATCTTACAGAATTTCAAGCTGATTGGCTTTGTTCGATTCTAACTTCATCAATGCTCATTGTCGGTGCGTATTGCTTATATTTTTCTATTTATATTAATATTTTTTGATAAATTAGAAGGCAGGCCCTATTAATTTGCCTAGTTAATATATTTTGTTAAAAGCTTGTCAGCCACACTGCTTAGCAAAATCTACTACAATTTTTACGGTGAATTGACAACGACTATCAGGGTCGTGACACAAAGTTATTTTTTTTTTTTTGGCTAACTACAGAAGGTCTAATTGAATGGGAAAAACCGTTGAGGTGGGGATGTCATGTAAAGTTTAACAACCACTTTTGGACAATGTTTAATTAAAAAATATATACATTGTAATATTTATAAATATTCATGATTTTTATAAAGATTTTTGTTTTTACATTTTTAACCTTTTCAAATGTTTTATTTATCAATTTTGTTGTCCCCAAATATTGAAAAATATACTATGATCACCCGAAAATCTCATTTACCACCAAATAATTAAATATAAATATGATAGTAAGTCACCATTCACACGTTTGATTGTTATCAATAAAACAAGGTTAAATAATCTGTGAAATGAATGATAACCAGAATGGAATTTGTACAGAAAAGGTCTGTCACAGTATCAAAAATTAAAATTGTTGTCCATAACTTGAAAGAAATCATGGGGAAAGTTCTGCAAGTTCTGGAAAGTTCTTGGCAAACAATCCTGCATTTTAAGTATCCGTATCAGCTATTGAGCACTGCTAAATACTGTGGAGCGAGATGGCTGCCCTTTCTGTCCAACTTTTCTGTGGAAGTGTTTGGTTGGCACAAAATACGCGCCTGAGATACGCGCCTAAGATGCATATATCCAGTAAGCACTTAATGGATCCAGTCGATGTTATTTAGCGTGGAGGCTGGTTTCCTTTTTTCATGCGACAGCTTCGTCTTATATACTCTGACAGGAATATCGCCTAACCAACCACAAACCAACTAAAGCATCAAAACAGCACTAAGATAGTCACTATAGAAAATAAATGGCGATATCTAAGTAATCCAGACGATATTGAAGAAAACCTGAAAAAGCGGAAAGTAGGCTATATGGCAATATTGAATAATTTGAGAAAAATAAAAATGTTATTTTCTAGCACCTGACCCCAAAAAAATTGCAAGCAAAGGTATTTTGGTGTTTTCTAGTAGTATTGGGTCTTGTGAACAACAT
>JAUZND010033247.1:7788-22505 GCA_034780555.1 Coelogynopora nodosa
TTAAATATATTTTACGGTGTTTCACTTTAGAATTTTAGGGTGTAAAACCTCACAATTTTATGATTTTATGTTAAATGTTTCACTTTTGTTCAACAATTGTTGAACCTAAATTGTTAAACAATTGTAATCATTTCTAAGACATGAAAATAAGTGGGACTAAATTGAACAGCGAAAAATAACAGTGAAACTAACTTTAAAATATATAACGCTGAATGCAACAATGTGCTCGCGAGTATTATAATAAAAAGTAACTTTTTTAATTAGACGTATACTAATAGTATGACTAATATACATTTAGTATACAAACATCTACAGAATATACTTATTCTATTTACATAGAGTGCACCTATTGTTCACATATAGTATCAATGTATTAATATTTTATAAAAATTGTATATTTTTTATCAATTTTCGATGGTCACAGTCCTACTACTTAGTCATTCTCTACCTAGTCATAATTCCCGTTGAAGACATTCTGCTCGACATTGAATGGCTGTAGTTAGTGTATCTTATTTTGTAAACTCAATATGTGTACTTGGAACATTGATTACATCAATGTTTAATTATTTATGTCTCACTCCTCATATTTAACTTAGGTGGAATTCCTATTAAAATTAAACTGATTGGTTATTTTAATTTACTGATTGTTATATAAGTATTATCAATTTTAACATTATTAGCATCAATATTATATTTACCATAAAACAACATGAACATCGATTTCTTCATAGTAAAAATTGAATACCATTAAAAAAATTAATGTATTTTTTAGTTAACAATTAATTATTATGAGACAAACATAGCCTACTCTTAATAAATAAAACACTAAATATGAAACTGTAACCCTGTGTGATATTCGAGTTATAAAATAATAAATATATGTGCTTTACAAGTGCTTATTGATATATGTGAAAACATTATTGAAAAACAGTATTATCTAATATGCTACAATAATATAACATGTATAATTAATGTAGTGTTTGATCTACATAACCAATTTTTACATATTGCGTTCATCGTGTGCATCTGAAAAACAGTTATGCTTAAAGTGTTTGGTTGTGTTATATTAAAAAGTAATGGACAAAAAATTTGAGAATTTAAAATGAGAAAAGTCAATGGTCTTAATAAACAGATCCATACGTAAAATAATATATACATTGAAAATATAAAGGACTCTAAGTTTAGTACGTCAGAAAAAAAGTAATCGAAAGATAACAATAAGTGAATTTCACAAAAGATCGTAAGGAATTAAAAATATATTGTAATGTAAAGATATATTCGTTACTATTTTACTAACTTAATCAATCAAAAAAAATTATCTTCTCATATTTGGAGGAACAGGATTCGAAAGTGTCCAACAAAGAATATCAGAATAAATATAATTTTAAGTATATTAAAATTTATATGATCACATATCTTTCTCGTGCTTTTTCACATGTCTAGACAAAAAATATTGTTATAATGCATTTCTATGAAAATATTAAATTATCAATTTTTTATAAATAAATACTATTTTCTAACAAACAACTAATCTCAGGAAAAGTGGCCAGCATGAAAAATGTACACCTTATGTGATATTGGAGTTATTAGATAAATTGCGATAAAAGAGGCTGTATCCTATCCCCAAATGAACAGGGTGACACGGTATTCAACCTCACTAAATATACAATCCTTACACTCTGTAAACTTTTGTAGTTATAATGCATACCTTATTCCATTTTTTGCTATGGCCTTTTTTAGTGTTCTGAAAGAGCGCTTTCAAGATAAAAAAATGTGTAAACAATAAAGTTGCAATGATAAAATAATTGGAACAAGGGAGCCTAAATAAAGGAGAGTCTCTTTATCCCAATGTTCAGTGTGCTCATATAATAATTTCCTGAAACAATTTCATATTAAATTGAGCATTAATATTTCATGGTATATTATATATAACAATGCATTTCATAGAACAAGTTTTGTTGTTTTGTTAGTAGACCAAATAGGCAGGATGATTATGTCCCGTCGTAGTGGATTTGATAAGTGATCATTGTTTTATTAAAGTTTTTATTTTACAGCGGTGACTATTTATTTAAAATATAAGCAGTTATACTAAAAACAAGGATAAACGAAATGTGGGATGGATAGGATAATTAACATTAAGCGTATTAATAACTATAATGTTGATAAATTTAATTTTGATAACTTGAAACAAGAAAGAACATGAGCATTTTTTTATAATAAATTCATATTTTTTTATTAAATAAACTAACTTTCAAAATATTTTTACTTCTTTAATTGCTTTGGCTGACTTTGTATTCTTTTACTTGTTATTCTATTTATTTCTGTTTCAATTTATTGAGTCTTTAGATTTTTGATGAACATTTTAATAAATGTCTTCATGTCTAAATGTCTAAATTTCTATAAATGTGCAAAAAGTTTTATTTGAAATTGTAAGATTTAGAATGAATTTAAATTCGAAAGATGCTATTTTGTAAATATTCAATGCTAAAACTAGAGTTGATGGGATTATTTGAATTAGTATTATATTTAGCATATTTAACATATGTTACATATTATTAAGTAGTATACATATACGCCTTTGACAGTTTTAAGCTTACGCACATAACCTGGTTTTAGTCTGTTTTGAAAATTGTTTATATTATGGACGTAATTTTAGACTGCTGTGCATTATAATGTGCCATAAATGTGCTTCAAATTTATTTCTTATTAATTCCAAAGTTCTCAAAAAGTTTCACAGACCTAATAAATTATTCACTGCTTTTTTATAAAACTGTAAGACATGAAACAATGTAATTGTATATTAACTATATATAAATAGAAATAGAAATATAAATATAAAAAATATACTTTAATAATAAAATATATAATCTAAAATATATATTTAATTTTTGCAATTGAAAATAGCTTTACATATAATAATTATTAATTAATTATAATATTAATTTAAAATTAATTATATTATTAATGCATTTAATTATTAATAATGTAATCATTATTATTTGTTATTAGAAAAATAATATTATCGCTTTATGTTCATCATATACAGTAGGATATTTATGAATTTACAATCATTGGATGATTTTGTTTGAACATGGCATTGCATGGCTTCCGCTGATGCTAAATACACACTTGTTTTGGTTTGTGACTTGAAACCGGAGGAATAAAAAACTAGTTTGCAAAATCGGCATTGAAACAAGTAACTAAGTTTAACAAACAATGTCAATTTAAAGAACGTAGTAATTACTTAAAATTAGTTATAATGCTTTTTTTCTTTTTTTTCAGAATTGATGTAAATGTATATATTTTATTAAATGTATATAAATGTATGTATTTTGACCTTTTTCATCGCCATTCTAAATCCCTTTAATTTGTTATTATTAATTGCATTGATTACTTTTAAATTTTTCTTGTTTATTTTAGTTACTTTTGCATTGACGACCTTGAAAAATAGGTTTATAAATTTATTTCTGATTTGAACTCCGGTTTTAAGTTACAACATCTTTTTTTTACGATATACCATTGAATTACTAAAAATAAGATACCACATCGACAAATATACTTTTTAAAGTAAAAACTGTTTAAAATAAGCGTTAATTAAAATAAGTTCGTTTTATGGTGCAGAAACATTATACATACAAATGTTTAACCTGCACAATTCGTACATTAGGCCTTAAAATACGAATAAAAATATTGAAATTAGGTATGTAGATCATGATAAAACATGATAAAACATGATAATAATAATAATAATAATAATAATCGTTTATTAAAGGACACTGTACAATGGGAATCGGTACAGGAGCGTAAACATGAATAACATGACCACGTAACCATGATAAAACATGATAAAACATGATAAAACATGATAAAACATGATAAAACATGATAAAACATGATAAAACATGATAAACATGATAAAAAATGATACAAAATGATAAAACATGATAAAACAAAATGGGTAGTCGGCCATTTTTCTTTAATATGTGTTTTAATTATAAAATTGGTAATATGCTGCCTAATACAATTATAACATTTTCATTATCATTAATTATCACATTGTTGTCCACAAAAAGTTTGTCGGAGATGGTCTTGTTATATCTGGAATTCTATTTGTAATTCTTTTGCACAACTTTAAAAAAATAATTAGGACATCCCGCTGTCAAAAATTGTATGGTATGCCTATAGTCAATTGTTTTCCATTTTAATTCACAGGAATTATAATACAGATGATTTATTAGTTGAATTTACTCAATACGTATTTTATTATTATTTTATTAAATTTAATTGAATGGTTTTTAGAATCAGATGACAAAAATTTTTCGAACATTTTAAGCTATAATTTGAGCATTAAAAAGAAGTTGTTAATTTAACAGTTTGAAATAATAATTTCTTATTTATAACCAGTAAAGACATTTTTATTTACGATGTTTTTTTATAGAATCTCAGAGATTTTTTCTACTTTTAAAATATCAAGATGGATTTTGACACCATTTTTTGACACCTTTTACTTTCTCCAAAGTTAAATTTAAATGTTAAAAATAAACACATGGATCGTCTTGTAAAACTTAATATGTAATAATACACAAATGCTATTAATGACACAAAAATATGTTTAGTGATTGGCCACTTTTTTATCAATATATTCTATAGCATACTTTTCATTCGTTATACAAAATGTATATATATATATATATACATTTTTGTTTATTTTAAATGCTACAATATGTGAGACTGTATATGGTTTATACTTATATCATATCAAAAACAATAAAGTCTAAATCAGTTCATTAAAATATTTAAATTCCTGCAATTAAAATAAAACCACAAGTATTTAATTTTGAATGTTTCAAAAGTGATAATATGACAAAATATCGTAGGCTAAGTCAAATCTCAATATGTCAAAAGTAAAAAATATCGTGGGTAACCTGGAATTTGAAGAGAGGATGTCCATACTTAAAAATTTTATAAGCAAAAAATTATACACTGTTATACTATGAGAAAAGAGGAAACAAAGCATCTGGTTTTATTGTTGATAATATATTAATATTACCTAATAATATAATAATATATAATATTCACTATAAAATGTATAAATATGTTGTGGTAAAAATGCTACATTTATTCCCATATATCATTCTTCATTTATTTTCTCACAACTATAATATCGTCCTCTTCTCACAAGCACTCTTCTTAAATTCCGTTTTTAGACCTTTTTTCCTTTTTTATTTAAAATTGTATTTTATAGCAAATGAGGATGCGTATACATACGTTCTCTCTGCATACGCGCGGACATTAAAGATTGCATTGCCTAGTCTGTTCTTATACTAAGTATTCTCTGGTTTCTGTATTTGTGCACAGTACTAAGTTTTCCTTTTCCAAAATCACTACAGAACATTTTTGTTAAATAATTTATCAAAAAAATGAAACGATTTTATTACTTACCGTTGTGGTAGACAATAGGTGTGCTGAGAAGGTACAGAATAATCCGTGGTGAAATCAGCATGTTTCTTATTACATTGATTCTACATGATATCGTATATTTACGTCTGTTTCTCAGAAATGTGTGAAGATTTGTGCATTTTTTGAGGAAGTAAACAACTATATACAGTCGAAATTGTTGTGTATTACTTATTTTTTCCGACTGTCTCCACCCAGCCTAAATTCAAAATTCCTTTTTAATAAGGAAGCTCAACGCGATAAGGATAATTTAATAGAAAATTTAAAAGAACATACTCTTTCTATTGTATTATAGTCTAGACAACACTTAACTTACCAACATTCTCATTTAGAAGTTATATATATATATATATTCTGTCTAGGCGCAATTGGTGCGATTTAGCTCTGCTTATTGTTTATAAATGTATCCAAGTTATGCATTTCCAATAACGGTTCCAGGGGGTAAGGCGGGTTAACCCCCCCCCCCCCCCCTCAGGCTTAAGACAATATATATATATATATATATATATATATATATTACATTTTTTCAATTTATATTTTAATATTTTAATTCTATAAAATCATAAATGTATCTTAAAATACAAAATATATACATATGTATGCATTACATAATAATATTTTATAAAGCTTTTTCTTGACACAGATTTAATATGTTGAAAATATTTAATAGTTTAATCACGTATAGTATTTTGACTTTCGTATGTTTTTCAGTATTTAACTATATTTTAATACTATTTTAACTATTTTAATACACGTAATGACTGTTGACTTTTAATTTTTGTTTTTTTTGGTGAACCAATACTTTCTAGGTTCACCAAAAATTGGTTTAGGTGAAACAGGGTTAGGTGAAATGAGATTAGGTGAAACGATATTAGGTGAACTGAAATTAGGTGAAACGACATGACACCAAATTGGGATGTTCTGATTTCGGAAAATTTTAACTGCATTAGGTCAAACTCCTGCTTTATAAGATCAACGAATTCACTCATAATTATGTTATATGCCTTTAGATGCATTCTGAGCTATAAATAACAAAAATTCTACGCTAATATAGAGGCTCAGCTAAAAAAACGCACCATACGGGGAGATTGTTCTGAACCCTCCTGATTACTTATACCTACATATAACTAATTATTAGATCCGCTTAATGGTTCATTATCTGATGTAGATGTTTACAAAAAATATCGTCCATATACCGCTATTAACTCATGAATTAATCGAGGGTTGAGGGTTGCCCAATTTCGTCAGAAATATATAACTATGTGCTACTCTGCGATATTTAGCAACATGCAAACGACTTTCAAAATACATTCGGCGACACATCTATCAAAGAAGTGTGTCACGCTTAGTTCATAATGTAGTTGATGCTTTGTCTGCACACTTATAAGTGAATATGTACATTTTCCACATACGCCTGATGGTTTCCGAGCAATCAAGATTAATTTTTAATCTATATGACAAATTGTCCGAACGTGTGCGGATATATTTCTAGATTTTTTTACTACCAACTCAATTTATTCGTTTTTTGAAAAGTTAACATATGAAATTATAAAAACTATGATGTACAAATTCAGACCTAGCCGTATATTTAATTAAACATTAATCTTACATATAGGTACCTGTTATAAAATAAGGAAGGGTTAATACGTTATTATATAGGGTAACACTATAATAATAATTGATGAGACATCATTCATAAACACAGATTCCTATACCTATACAGGGGAGAGAGAGAGAAGGCTGTAGCACAGACTGTATGCGTCGGTCGGGAACAAACAATATCTACCTGTTTACTTACCTCCCCATAATAATGCGCTCCAATAAAAAAATGTTGTGCAAATATTCAATTATAAATGTCATCCATATACGCTATACGTGGCAACATATCGCAGTCTATTTTTAGTTTGTACCGACGGCCAAGAATGAATTCATTGAAGGTTTTGTAGGTAGTGCCATTGAACTTCAACTATACATTAGTTTAACTTATAGTTTGACATTTTTAATATTGATTTAATTATGACTCATATAATATTGTGTCTCGTATAAGGATAATTCAGCTCGTATTGTCTCGTCTCGTATAATTGTATTGTGTCATATATTATTGAATAATTTCCAATCATCATGTCCTTTCGCGCTCCAAATTGGACAAAAGTCATGTCCTTTCAAACGGATTTCGCGTTTTCCTCTGATAAAATTTCTTCTTCATTACGGTTAGGATTAAGAAAAGGTGTCATGACACGTTCTTCAAAACGAAATCCAGAATCACCGATAATTAATCCATTAGGAATTATACCATTTTGGATAGCCGCATAAACAGGGCTTGATTGAAAAATAAAACTATCGTGCGATGAACCAGGATATAGCGTGAATCAGCATATGTAATGTCTCGTTTTTAGAAGTTGAAATTCGAAGTACATTAATTGCATGAAGAGATTTTCGGGAAACATAAATATATTCATTGTCAAATGGTCGGCGTATTTTAACAAGAGTTCTGTCAACGGCACTAATAACATTTGGAAAATCAGCTATTTCATAGAAATGCTGGATTATTGTTTGTAGATGATTGTAGTCCGTAGGAAAATTAATCCACTCATCTTTGTACGCACAAATTTAATTACTAACTAACTTCAATTATTGACCGAGAAACTGAGACTTTGCTAATTCCAAAGTGTTCCACAATATTGCGGACATCATTCCCCGTGACAAAAAACTTTAAAGTAACAAATATTTTTAGTGTTAGTGAAAGGGCGTAATTTCTATAGGTATCTCTATTCAGATCATTTTGGTACTTTAAAATAATATTATGTACAGTAATTCATGACGGGGACACCTATATAGACAGTTCCATTAATTCGACATTTCGCAGAGTGTCTAAAGGCGAAGAATACCACGGACGAAATAGTCGACGCTCTCTATGTAATGCACGTTGATTTTCTTCTAATAATAAGTACGGCGCCATGGGTGATGATGAATTATGAAGTGCGGGTATATTTGCGATGTAAGTTACTAGTACGATACACCACTCGCAAAGTTAACAGCTTTTGTTAGTGGTATCGATTGTTTTATAAGGGAATTCCTTGGAAAACACTTTAACATATAACTTTTATGAGACAAAATGTGAGTTACCATATCGCAATTGGCCTTTTACCATGTCGCAAATACTTAACAGGTAGCTTTACATATCGCAAGTTTGAGAAACACAATTCATCGCAAAATTAATTTGCGATATCGCAAAGTTAACATATACCTTTTATGAGACAATCCACAGCACTGCAGTGATCGAACCTAACAAAAAGGCCTCACTGTTAGTATGAAACTTTCGCTGTTATATATGTATAGAAGTCTACGTTAAGAATTCCACAATTGGATTTGTTGCATGCATATCAAAAATTAGTTTAGGGCGCCCCATATGGGGGCCGAGAGAGGTCAACATTAAATACTCTGTGTATCTTGTAAAACACACTGTTTATTGCCTTAAAACACAGTGTTTTATCTAAATACACACGGTTTTATCTAAATACACACGGTTTTATCGAAATATACATGTGATTGTCGAAAGACTGTGTTTTATCTAAATACACAGTTTTATCAAAAGACTCAGTGTTTTATCGAAATTCTCGTGTGTTTTATCGAAATTCTCATATGTTTGTCAAAATACTAAATATTTATCCAAATAAGTAAAGTATATTCTGCAATAAATTAGTTGATATGTATTGTTTTAATAATTAAATATTTACTATTGCTGGGCTATGTGTCACTATCAATAAATTAAAAAATTATAATTCATTTTATCGTTCATAATAGTAAGTAATTTTTTTTGGTAATTTAAACTTATAAATAAAATAAATATTGTACTGCTATTTTTACTAATGTTTTAGTAAAGAAGTATTTTTCCTCTACTGCCTATAGTGCACTATCTGAAAAAATATCAATTACCATTTTGAGAATAAAATTACGACAATATTATTTATTCTTCGATTATAGTTAAAAACCGATCATGATTCTACAAAAAATTATGCCTATGCTAATTACCTAAGAAAAACCGAGGCCGATGCCGATGCCTATGCGAAGTACCTGAGAAAAACGCGATGCCGATTCCAAATAATCCGATGACGATGCCAATAAATATATATCTTTTTTTTTCAATTCTAGTTATACTTCCGGCAGACGTCAAAATAACTACAATTTTATAATTCCTGAAGCTTATATAATACAATTTACTCAGAAATGTAACTTTTTTATAATAATTATAAGATTTGTATTAACTTTTCATGGAGTATTATAATTTGTACTATAATGTATACTATAAGTATTTTTGGTAAGTAATTCCGTTTGCCGGAATTATAAAATTATGTAGTTATTTTGACGACTGCCGATAGCAACTATACTATACATAAAATAAATTTAAAATATATACGTATATTAGTCGGCATCGGAATCAGCATCGAGTTTTTTATCATGTAATTCTCATTTTTTATGGAATCGGAATCGGTTTTTAACTATAACCGATGAGGGTCAAATTAATAAATATTGTCATCATTTTATTCTCAAAATGATAATTGATATTTTTGCAGATAGTGCACTATACATATGCAGTAGAGTAAAAATACTTATTTAGTGAAACATGAGTAAACATACATAAAAGTACAATTTTTTTTATTTATAAGTTTAAATTAACAATAAATTTTTACTTACCATTTTCAATGATAAAATGAAATATAATTCAAATTTGTTGTAAGTTATCCATAACAGAGCAACAGTAAATATTGAATTATTAAAACAATATATTGTATTAGTATTATTAGTATTAATACTAATCAACCAATTTATTGAAGAACATGCGTATTGAGATAAACATTTAGTCTTTTGACAAACATATGAGTATTTCGATAATACACTGAGTCTTTTGATAAAACTCTATTTATTTAGATAAAAGACTGACTCTTTCGAGAAACACATGCGTATTTGGATAAAACACTGACTCTTTCGAGAAACACATGCGTATTTGGATAAAACACTGACTCTATCGAGAAACACGTATGCGTCTTTAGATAAAACACAGTCTTTTGATAAAACTCTATGTATTTCGATAAAACACATGCGTATTTAGATAAAACACTTATTATTTCAAGAAAAAAATGCGTATTTAAATAAAACATACAGTCTTTTGATAAAACTATGTGTATTCGATAAAACACATGCGTATTTATATAAAAAACAACGTTTTATTTTACAAACCGTGTGTATTTAGATAAAACTCTATGTTTTAAGGCAATAAACAATGTGTTTCACAAGATGTTTCAAAGAGAGTTTCAAAGTATTTAATTTTGACCTCTCCCGGCAACCATAGCTCCACACGAATTGAGGTTTAGACTTGTAGAACTCTAATAGTTAGAACTCTACAACTCTAAAGTTTGCCTGCATACGGCCCAGTTCCGAAACAACACCCTCGGCATCCACAAACTATCGTTTTAACCACTAGGCCATTCCCATTCCCAATGAATTTGTATAAAATAAAATTTAATTATTCATTGTGCCGGATAAAACCGATGTTTTAGATTTTTTACAAATAACTTATTTCTACATAATTAATTGATTACATCACGAAATGCACATTATAAAATTTTATAAATTATGTGAAGTACTGTTAATTAAACATTGTATAATTCTCTAAACACTCAATCCTATTTCGACTAAGGTTAAGGGCAGTAAAAGCGGTAAAAAATAAACAGTAAAAGCAGTAGAAATAATTGTTCAATTTTTTTTATTAAATTGTTAAATTAAAAAAATTAAAAAAAGCTTCTTAAACGTTTCCAAAATTTGTTGTTGACGTCAAAGACAGATTTAACATTACCTTGCGGTTAACACAAAGATAACGCTTCTTTATAGTTGCATTTAAATCATGAAAACTATATAACTGTATAAAACATATTGTTTTTTAATCGATCGCCGCATAAGAGGGGTAAACAAATTGCTCTTTCGACTTTTATAATTTATTATAATAATGAGATATATAATAAAGTTTTATTGATACATGCAATTATGATATGTTTTATGTCAATTTATACGAGAAATCGAAATATATATACAAAACATTATAGAAGTCTCCAATAAAAATAATTAAATAAAAAATTGTAAATTACCTTAATTATATATAAATAGTAATATTTAATAATTGAATATTTACTCCAAGTTAAGCTAATTGCAGCGTTTTTAGGATCTATATATAAAAAGATATGTCTACCTTATTTTGTTTTATACTATAATATGTAATTTATTTAATAATTTAACATATCTAGGCATGTAGTCAGGTATTTCATGTTTTTTATTATTTGGAAAAGACTGATAAATTAATTTATAATATTGATTTGTCTTGAAAAATATTCCTAATGCGCGAATAATGTTCTATCTTTTTCAATCTCAAAATGATTCAGGTTTATTGAACTATACGTACATATAATATATAAAAGTTTACCCGCAGAATGAACCAATTTTCGTACTGTTTGACAATACTTGCTCACGTGAAATATATAGTACTACATTAGTAGACGCTACTTAGCGTCTTATTGAAATAACTATTTTTACACCAAAATTGTTTTGAATTAAAATGAAGCCGATTAACTCACTTGGGGGGAGCAAGCTACCCAACAGACTCAACAGGATAGCTATCCACGAAAGAAACATAGCAGTCGTCTCGAATGTTTGCTTCACTTTCGCAATTTTTAAAAAGTCGTCTGAAATAAAAATTAAACGTCCAATTAATAATTAATTTATTGTTTTCCCATGAATGTTGCGCGGTTGACAGCAAATAACTCCAATTGATTAGAGAACTTTTGCTTAGACATATATATATATTTATCTAGCAAATGCTGATTGGATATCTGTCTTATATAAATTATAAACCATTAAAATCCACTATAGTTAAAGTAACTTTTACTCAAACGTTTTACATGTCGCATCTCATTTATTAAACTGGTTCAGCTTTTTCTCTTAAATAATCTATAATGAGCTATGTAAAATTCAATAACAACCTTCTTGATTCATCGAAACTATTAATGATGTTAACAGTTCGACATATTAGAATCGTTATTTTATAATAACCCTATCCACAACTCTGCCAACCCTCAAATTAGAAAATAGGTTTAAAATTAATACGTTGTTGGATTTATTTAATTCTAACATTATATTTATTACGTTAAATGTAAATAACATATTTAGACTAAGTTAGCTATCGGAAGATACAATTAGTAGTATTAACAGTATAATTAACAGTATCTCAATAAAATTCAACATGACTAAATGTTTGCTGTTAGAAACACTTCTAGAAATTAATTGTTTTATTTTCTGGCCTTTAGGTCACCCCAGTTAAGTTGAATATTTCATAAGTTATAATAAATAAAACTACATATGTTGTATAGTATGAGATTTTATACATATTTCAAATTAATAATTGCCGTTTAATGATAGCACATTTCCTTTGTTTAACATATATCTGAAGTTCTGTCCTGAATATTATTTGTTTTCCCTTTAAATCATCATAGACATCAGAATGAAATTTTAGTTTTTTCTTTAGCAGTCATTTTGATACTTTTTGGTTTTGTTTTTTAATTTAATTTGTTTTGTTTTGTGATGGTGTAGAATAGGATGTGATCATTCACTATTAAACTATGTTACAGGAATTATTATACGTCAATACTGCGTCAATTTTTTAAATTCAGGTTTCAATGGGCGCACTAGCTTGGGTGGGATTTTTAAATAACCAGAATCCCCTTTAATGTTTCAATATACTCGGTTTCAATTTAAGAGTAAATATTTTTCAACTCTGCCAGGATTTTGTTAAAATTATCAGGATCGATATATATTAATTTAAACCGCCATTTTTATACTTATTATTATCTATTATACGTCATCGTTATAAAAGTAATATTTTATGTTTTGTTTATTACTTTTTATTATAAGATTAGAAAACTATTAAATAATGCGAAAAATTAATTTTAACTATATTTATGCTGATCAATCAGATATGTTAATAGTTTTTAAATTTCTTGTGCAATTATTCCATATCTCCTATATTGAAATGTTTTGTCTTTTCTTATTTTATTATTAAAAATATTTGAAATTATCAACAAAAACATTTGAAATAAATTTTAGAGGCACCAGGTATAGTTTATTATATTGTGGCATGAATTGATATGCAAGTATGACCCACGGACATATAATCTTTAATAATATAGTATATATACACTGAATATACACTGAAATTCAAAAATGATAAATCTAAACGTTAGATTTAGGTACTATAAGTTATGAAATGTATTGATTGATATCCTATTCATAATTAATTCCACATTATGTAATTTAAAATGATTCCTTTATAAATTAATGGTAATTCTTTGAAACTTTGAAAGTTTGAAACATTAAAACGTTATATATAATGTATTTATACTTATACTTATATATACTTAGCCTATCTACTTTGATGAACAAGATTCACGTTCAGTAATATTTGGTTTGTTTGTTCAAGATTGTTCACAGCATCTGATAAAAAATAATAAACAATTTAATTAAATATAATACAATGTAAATGATATGCTTATTTAGATGTAGTTCCATCTGATAAGGAGAGCAGTTCCATCTGATACGGAGAGCAGTTCCATCTGATACGGAGAGCAGTTCCATTTGATACGGATAGCAGTTTCATCTGATACGGATAGCAGTTCCATTTGATACGGATAGCAGTTCCATTTGATAAGGACAGCAGTTCCATCTCAAGTTCCATCTGATACGGAGAGCAGTTTTATCTGATAAAAAGAGCAGTTCCACCTGATACGGAGAGCAGTTCCATCTGATACGGAGAGCGGTTCCATCTGATACGGAGAGCAGTTCCATCTGATAAGAAGAGCAGTTCCATTTCAAGTTCCATTTGATAAGGAGAGCAGTTCCATTTCAAGTTCCATTTGATAAGGAGAGCAGTTCCATCTCAAGTTCCATTTGAAAAGGAGAGCAGTTCCATCAGATCAGGAGAGCAGTTCCATCTCAAGTTCCAATTGATACGGAGAGCAGTTTCATCTGATAAGGAGAGCAGTTCCACCTGATACGGAGAGCAGTTCCATCTGATACGGAGAGCAGTTCCATCTGATACGGAGAGCAGTTCCATCTTATAAGGAGAGCAGTTCCATCTCAAGTTCCATTTGATAAGGAGAGCAGTTCCATTTGATAAGGAGAGCAGTTCCATTTGATAAGGAGAGCAGTTCCATTTG
>JAUZND010033258.1:0-22503 GCA_034780555.1 Coelogynopora nodosa
ACCGGAATACGGATTAGCTTAGTTCGGGTTAATTTAGTTCGTATTAGCACTAATACGCGTACGGGAATTCGGCCCTAATATAATAAAATAATCAATAATTATATTAACATTATCCGTATAGAACACGCTAAACTGTTAACTAATGAATAATAGTAAAGAATAAATAAATAAATGCTAAAAAATCTAAGACACAACTAAATACTTTATTATACATTTATTATATAATATAAATTATAACAGTTTCATCTGACGTTATGACTTAAGATGACATAAAGCTATCCACCTAATATATATTTAGGACCAGTCGAATAATTTTATTCGATAATATGTAACAGAAATATATGTAATTAATTAAATATAATATTCCATCATTATTTGGTCATGTCTATACTTTAATGCTGTACTTACTGACAAAGCTGCCAATTATCCTGATTCAGTCAAGACGTCCCTAATGTTCCGATTTTTTAGCACAGAGAACAAATTTTGGAAAATGCCGAAAAAACTTTAAATACATGCAGCCCAAGATGTGGGAGGATGTACGCACAGGGTCACAATATACACACGATGTACACAAAAGCCTTTAACTATATTTTATGGTAATTTTGATGAAACATTATTTAATTTTTGGATAAATAGTTAATTTATTTCAATAAAATAAAATTAACAAGTTTTTCGAATATTTTATAAAGTTTAATAATTAAAAATCCAACATTTCTGGCCAGTCTTCTATTGAAAGCACCAGGGTTATTGGCTTATTTTTGTAATTAAGATCAATATTTTGCCTATAATATATCAAAATATAATACTTAAATTTTTTTTTATAATTAAGTGTTAATTTTTACTATATACCTCAGCTAATTATAGTTCAGTTTTCATAGTTTGATAATGTGAGGTTGTATATTTTAAATATAATATTTCTTAATTAGCATTTTATTTGTATTTTTAATTTTTCTTTATTTTGCAGGAATGAACATATTTGTTGCCTTCTTTCTCTTGTTACTGCTCCTTGAAGACTCAACACCTTCTGCCTCCAACTCATTTCCTTTGATAGGTCAGTTGAAAAGGGAACAATGAGGAGAATGAGGGTAGAAACTTAAATCCGGAGGAAGAGCAGGAGGGAATTAATATCCTACAATTAATAATATACGATAATAGGAAAATATTTCAAAAACAGTTACGTCATCTTAATGTTTTTAATTTATTTAATTTGTTTTTCTGAACTACTTTTAATGCATACTTATATCGCCAATTTGACTGACCTTCAACAATTCGATTAATTCGTGTGTCTTATCTACTTTTAAACATTAAACGCCTTTTTAATTTCTCTTGTTTGTTTATGTTAGTTATTTATTTGTTGCCAACTTTGATAAATTGGTTAAATTGCCTCTGGTTTTTTCTTTCTGCTTTTTTCCTCCGGATTTAAATTATATCTAAGAATAAACGATTGTTAGTATTTCCTGAAATCTTTGATAGTCGTAATTGAATAATATAAGCTTTAAATATCCCAGATTTAATTTTTAGTTTATAAATATATTTTAGTAATTAATCAAGTGCATATTAGTTGTGACTTCATACATTTTTTGTTATCTCAAGAAAATGTAGTAGACTACGAAGGCGACTTCTGCATATGTAAATTATCCTCAATCTCACACTTTATGACATGTGTCTTATTAATTGAGAGCTTTTTTTGTTAAAAGGTTGCAACTTGTTGAATGTTTTCCCCAGTGGAGTCACACAAACCTTTGCCAATAAATTGCATCAGATTTAATTTTCGCAAGAATTCATTTAGGAATTGATTATAGAAACCATTATAGAACCCCTCTATTTCGATTACATTATTTACTAATATTATTAAATCTGAATTGTATCTTTATAGAGAGCAAAGCTTCACATTACGGTGCTTTTAAGGCAGATGTCTGGACAGTATTTATTACACCAATAACACTAAATTATTGTTTTAATATCAATGTATTGACTAAATAAAATACTTTCTACTACTTCAGAAATATGGTAAAAAACAGAAAAGAATGGCACCGATATATTTTAAAACTGTAGCAGCACCAGACACCAGTCAAATTGACCCACATGCTCGTGTGAACTACTCAGTGCACTCGCCACATGCTGTTTCATTTTTTCAAATATACACTTGGTTCTGTTTTTATCTATTATTCTGTTTTTCTCTTTTGTTCCACTATATTTTTTCTGTAACTTTTTGCGTATCCACTCTAATGATACTATGATGAAATCCCTAGATGACAAGGCAGTAATAAAGTTATATTTAATCAATCCTTGCATCATTTTATACACCATTCATTCTTCTGATCTAGATACTATTGATTAAAATATAGATCCTTTATATTTTCAGTTCATAATGTTTTATTTTTGTACATTTATTTTATTTTTGTACATTTATTTTATTTTTGTACATTTATTTTATTTTTGTAGAATTCTTTTATTTTTGTACATTTATTTCATTTTTATACATATTTTAATATTTAAATGTTTTCAGATTAAACGTTTGTATATAAAATTTAAATGTTTTATTAAATTATAGTTTTTTTTAATAAATCCTTGAAAAAGTGAAAGCGAAACCGGTCGGACAATTTGCGTAATTATTTATTTATTATAAGTGATTACATCTCCATTTCCTTTTGAAATATCAAAATATTGTGTATATATATTGTATATATATATACAACATTTTTTTTAATGTAAACCTGTTGATAGACTTAATAGAAACTTAACCACAAAAGTGTATGAGTTTCGTTGATATAATCAGTGAATATAGTTCAATTGTGAACTCTTAAATGGTCCTCCTGAAAACCTAAAATTTGTCTCTTACGCCATTTCGGAAAAATAACGGCGGTCTGTTCTCTGATCAAACGCTTGATTAGCTTTCTGTTTGACGACAAACATTTACTAATTATATTGCTTAATAGATAAAGAACAAGTTAGCAGTGAAAATTCAGTTTTTAACTCAGTAGCTTGACCGTAATAGCCGTCTACATGCGATTTTAGCAGAAAGTATGCAAGGATGTAATTAAGTGATCAATGAAAGTTTCAGTCTAAAAACTAAAATACTTTTTTGATACTTTATATCTAATTTTAAATCATATATCATCAATTGCGTTATCAAGTTCTCCAGTATTGTATTTTACGAAAATACTGTATATGGAATCAAAATTAAATGAAAATAGGCGGGACTGAAAATGTTAGAACAATAGCCTTTAGTGAGTAGATTTTGAAAAGTATATGATATCATATAACACCAGTGGGTGTTTATTAGTATATTAGTATATTAGGGGTTTAATCACAAAATAACAACATGTATATTTTTTGTTTATTGTTTCATCCTTGATCTGGTTATAGGTACGTACTACTGTCTCAATATGGGCATCATTACACTTTCAACGTTCCTCTGCCTCATCGTGGTTAACTTTCACTTTCGAGGCGACAATCGTGGCGAAGTACCTTTCTGGCTTAAGAAGGTGGGTTCCAATTGGTTATATGTTATAAATAAGTTTTGTAACTTTAAAAAACTAAAATCTTAGATAACAATATATTTCCTTATTTGTTTCATAACAACCAAATATCATAATAAAATCTTTAAAATAACTTAATATTAAACGTGACTATTCATTGTGTGACTTAATTGTTTGTTTATATATATTGAATATTTACTTAGATCTAATTAGTAAACAATCTACTTTTAATGTCATTCAATCTGACCAATGGTGTCTGCTGTATTGAATCGAGTTAGATTATTATTGCTTAGTATTTTAGAATAATATAATTTTAGAATGAAACTTAAAGTTAAATTCAAGGTTAAACTTTAAGCTTTTATGATTATAAGGGGTTAAACTTGAGGAGGATTTTAGGGGATTAAACTTTAGGATTTTAGGGGTTAAACTATAGGATTTTAGGGAGTTAAACTTTAGGATTGTAGGGGGTTAAACTTTAGGATTTTATGAGTTAAACTATAGGATTTTAGGGAGTTAAACTTTATGATGATTTTAAAAGAATAAATTTAATTTTTAGA
This sequence comes from Coelogynopora nodosa, assembly GCA_034780555.1. Classification (NCBI taxonomy): domain Eukaryota; kingdom Metazoa; phylum Platyhelminthes; order Proseriata; family Coelogynoporidae; genus Coelogynopora; species Coelogynopora nodosa. The sequence goes on from JAUZND010033258.1 coordinate 4,040, forward strand.
CTTTGAGGGTAAAACTTTCAGGATTTTAATAGGTAAATTATTTTAAATAATTTCAAAGACTCGAGGATACAAAGTGAAACTTCGCGAAACTGAAAGTGAGACTGTGTAAGACTGAGTCTAATTAGGAAACGATAGTAGCATAAATGAAATACTATTTTATAATATATGGAATGCAATGCAATAATGTAACAACGCGCATTTTAAACAGTCTAATTATAATTAATGTTTTAATAATTTTATATTAAAAATTTTTTTTTTTATAATTTAAATAATTTAATGCTTTATACTTATAATTTGGCTGTAACATACATTATATATTAGTATGTACTTATAGTATGCATCAGTATATTATCTACATATATGTATTTGTACTATCGTAATAGCATCTAATTATGATCAGTCATACTTCCAGTAAGTAGGTACTTGACTTTGTAGGATTTCCTATTGAAATCAATTGTATCTGACATTATATGGCAGCAAAGTACCGTGATAGAAGAAATCAATTAGTGTACTTGAATTATTATTGATTACTACCAGTAGTAGGCCTATGCTTTACCCCCTAATACGTTCTTTTTAATTTCAAGAACATATAATTTCGATTACTACTAATATAAAAACTCTGATCAATTGTTACAAGTGACACAATCAAACTCAACCATACAATACTCTGATTTTAGACGTTTGTTTCTGGTTTCTTGCTTCATTCTTGGTTGAGACCTTTTCGATATGTTAGACTACTGCGGTATTATGTTATGCCTGACATAACTTTTATTATCCATTTTACTTACTACATATAATTGAGCCTTCTAAAACTTTTGAAATTAATTTTTTTTTATATATATATATCATTATACCGTTAAAATCTGTTCCACAAACTATAATCATGTAGGGCATATCTAAATAGATAAGTGAATAATTTTTTTTTTTAATTACTTATTTTATTATTAATATTTACTTATTATTATTTTTAAAAATGAATTACTTTTTCTATATAAATATATCTTACTTAAAAATATTCGATGTATTATTTTAAATAATATTTAAAATACGTATATTATATATTATACCTATTGTAATATACATATTGAACGTGCGCACTAGAGGAACAATATAAGGCTCTATACATTGAAAGTACCTGTTTACTGTGTGCTTTGAAGGGAATGATCAACTTGCAATATTTGAATAAATAACCTTTGAACTTACTTTATCACTAAAATCAAGCATATGCGGCCGAAAATCACAGTTTGCAGAATTCAACCGCGGATCCAAAAATGTTTCATATGGAGGCGCTAATTTTCTAAGGGTGTTTATTTGATAAAAAAGAGGTATCACTTTGTATTATAATATATAAAATGCCGCATGCACCCCAGCCGCATTTTAGCGTGTTCATAAATATGCAATTGAACATGTTAATGTATTATTTTATTCTGACAACGAAATTGCATTTTGATTGTACTGTGATGCATTTGATACAATATTTTATTTTAAATTGATGAATAGTTCTAGCGGATAAAATTAATTATTATGCATTTAATTCATTCCAAAAAGTAATATAAATTGTTTCATTTCATTTTCACGACTTACAATATTGTAAACCATGTTTAACATAATTAAATATGATCATTATTGATATCAAAAAGCCTACAAGATAAAAAGTTTAATATGTGGTGTCAACTTAAGCGTAACAATAATTTTAATTGAAAGTTAAAATATTATTTTTTAAATGTATAAAATCTATCAGTTTTATAGTATAACAATTCAATTTATTAAAATGAACGGATTGAAAGACAAACATACTTGAGGTAGGTGCTAATCGTGGATATTGTTTATATTACTTTTGATTTCGTACTTAAAATAATTTTAAACTTTAGAAAGTTTATAAAAAACTGCAAAATGAGAGTAAACCTATAGCTATAAAACTATAGTTTACGACATGGTAATATTGTTAGAAACTTAACAATATCTATGCAGCAGGTGTCAAATTACCATAATGGTTATATCGGTAGGCTACTAATAATTATTATAAATAAGTTGTAAAAGTTGACACACTCATTATTATTTATCAAAACATTATGATAAAATTTAAATTGAAAACAAATGGAAACAGAAGATAAGTTTATCAAAATTATGTTCCACACTGTTTTATATGACTAATTTTCGCCTGGATTTATCATAATGTATTGATCTTCTGGATTGATGGCCAGATAACATTTTCTTGTGCGTTGTGTGTTGCTTGTCTCGCGCCAAAGTAGCAGACATAAAATGGTTTGCTATTCATACCCAAATAGATTTGAAGCTAAACATAATTTCGTAATCTTCTAGATTACACCGGAATGTTATATTATACCAATATTAAAACTGTTACAATCTAAGACAGTATTGGGGAAATGTTACATATTACATATTAGAGTAATATTATATTCGAATGGAGTTATCAATAAATAAACAACGTATATTATATATATACAGTTTAACATAGTAGAAGTATACCTAATAATCCCACAATGTTAAAAAATATATTATCAAATAAAAATCGACTTTTCAATATCAACCAGACATCATTATCAAGAATGGAAAAGTATTTACATGAACACACTTAACATATTATATATAATTAGACAAGAGGAACGTTTATATTTAAATGACCAATAAGTAGATCTAACAGTTTAACTGACTGGAATGACTGAATTTCAAATGTGTTAATACAGTCATCTCTTTCAGAGATGTACAATATTCGGTATAGAAAAAACAACTAAATAACATTTGTAACTAAAACTTTTTTTTAAAAATTTTACATAAAATTGTGTAAATCGCGTGAAGAAATTGTTATATTGTATATATATTTGCTTTTGATAATATTAATTATTTTGCTATGATGGTTACAATTTTAAAGCAATGCTGTCTTTCGTTTTTGGTTTTGATAATTATATGCACTGTATTATTATATATTATTATTTATAATTATTATTTATTTTTAAATATTTATATTATTATTATGTATTATTATATATTATATTGTCACTTGTAAATATCCTCTGATGAGATGTGAACATCAATTCAATTTTTTAAAGATTTTGATCTTTATTAATTGGTTGTTTTAATACAATAAAATAATATCGTTTGTTTAACAGGACATACAGATACTGCAAAATAAGATGGGCTGCTATAAACCCACAATTGATAAAACGAAAACATTTCATCGGAAGCTTTTTCCATTGAGAGCCATAATACCGGTGTAGAGTAAGCCGTCAGGACCCCATACGTTCCCCTCGTGGCTATTGTATATAGAATTCAAATGAAAGCTTCTATAAACGAAAAATAAATTACATCAACTAATACGAAAGGCTTGCCGCTCCCAAAGTAGCTAATTGACCTGCATCGTCCACCTTCAGCTGGCAATTCACCACGGCTCCCGTCTCCTGTGGGTCGACATGGGCCATCTGGCCAAGGACCTGACCAACACCGCCGCCTCAGCCTCTCCACCGCCAACAGACGACGGGGCAGGAACCCCCATCGGCCACAGCACCACCGACTCTCTGGGGGTCTGCACGAACCATCCGGGCCCAGTCAGCTACACTATCGCCGGCCACAACGGGATCATGTCCTCCCGGCGAGGGACAGGCAGTGGCAGCTTCCGTCGACCTCCCCTCTTCCAGGTAATTGGCTGTTGGTTCTCTAGAACTCTATGGCAGCACCACCAGGCGCTTTTGGGAATCTGTTTAACCAGAAAGGGGGGGGAGGGGTGGTTCAAATTGACCCACCAGCATTTAACCTGTGCAATTAAATATTCTCTTAATTTGTTCAAGACAATTTTTAATATGTAATTTATTTACGGCGATTCTAAATACATGATTCATTCATGGAGATTCTAAATATTCACGGCAATTCTAAATATGTAATTTATTCATAGCGATTCTAAACATGATATTTTATTCACGGCGATTCTGAATATGTAATTTATTCACAACGATTATAAGTATGTAATTTATTCATCAGCGATTGTACATGTTCAATTATTTAAGAATTTATATTTAAACACACGAAAGGAACCTGATTCAGAAAATAATCAAGGGGAACTGTTGCTCCCCGAGTTTGATGAAAGAATCAGAATTATTCTAAAAACACAACCATCTTCTTTCTTTGATATATAATTTATTTAAAACCAAGGCATAGAATGGGAGGTTAAGATGTATAATTTTATATAAATACATAGGGTATTTCATCCATATTGTTTTTTTTTATTATACAAAAGTAATATATTCTTGGAGAGTCCGTTTTTATACAACACCTTGTTACTGAATCATTCAGATTTCATATTTTTTTATTTTCAAATTAGTTAACTAATTTTTAAAAGGTTAATAAATTAACAAAGCAACAATAACCCTTGTGTAAATAGGAGTAAAAAGAAATTCCACAATAAGTGTTTTTTTTTATTTATATTTGAAAAAATAAAATCCACTGGCTATATCCAAGCAAAATATCAGTTACAATAGTAATAATCATACACATCATCTTAACAAAGTACAATCGAAGGAAGAAGAAAAAAGAGTGAAGTGAAAGTTAAGAATTACAGTTGAGAATAGAAATATTACGAAAATAAAAGCATTTTAGGAATTTTCCAGAACTTAGGAAGGCTATCCTCGTTGCGACAATGTTCAGGAAGGCTGCAAAGCGAAGAGCAGCAATCCTAAAAGAAGACACATGTGCGCATAATAAATATTTAGGTTGAAAAATGCGATGATTGTGCCTAGACCGTAGCTGCACCATAGCATGAGTTGATGAAGGCTCTTTTATGAGCTCCTTCAGGTAATATGGCGCTTTACTATATAAGTAGTTGAACAATGCAGCATAGTTTGAACACGATTCTTTGAGGGTAAAGTAACCAATGAAGCTTGCGCATAGTCGATGCTACTGAAGATCGTCCTGGAATTCAAGAAAATATGATAATGTGAAACTTTGAATGTGAATATTGTCACCAGAATTAATAATACACTTAACAGTATAATAATATTGTAATAATTAATAATACTAATAATACAGTAACAGTTACCTAATTCTGATCTAAGCTGTTAGCGTTATAACTTTGAATGATTATGGCTCAAAAAGTTGAGATTTTATTTTTATAACTGTAAGTGAATTTTTTTCTTATTTCGAATCGTTTTCTAATTATTAAAAACAGTAATTCACATTTTTCTTTATAAAATAAGGTTATAATTTACCTGTTTAAATTTTTACATTTGAACTATTTCATTTAATTGTCAGATTTTTTTGTTAAATCAGAAAAATATTATTCCTAAAATTGTTTTTAATTAATATCTGTTAATGTTTATAGAAGGCTATAATTATTTAATTATTTTTTCTCAATTGAAAATCAGTTTTAGTATTATTTTATTTTAGTGTTTTTTTCTAAAATTATTAATATTTTAGAAACATATTATAATAAGTGCTTTTATGACATATCGGTAATTTTAATTGATAGAATATAGAAAATGTAGCTTATTATTTTTAATTTATAACATTGTCTTTAAATGATTATGTTAGTGTCAGAAGTTTTAAAACGTACTGAGAAAAAGAAATTGCCACAAATAATTTGAATCACAAAAATTTCCAATTAATGTGTGGATATTAAGAATATTTTTTTGAATATAGCATGTTTTTAGCAATAGAAAAAGTCTTTAAATGTTTTAATATCATAATTATTTTTAATATTTCGAAAATCCCTTTCTTAACTTAAACTTGGTTCTTTTGTAATTTCTTAAGAAAGTTTATTCTATCTACATTCTATATAAAAACAGACAAGAAATGCAGAATTACAAGACGTATTAAGTGTCCGAACGTCACCGTCTCAGCAAAATATAATAAAGGAAGATATACTTTTACCAATATCACACATTTAAAATATTATCTGATGAATATTATGACAATGAATAATTAATTAATTATGTAATCTAAATTATATAATTGTTTTACACAAGTGCATATTTATATATGTATAAATACTTTAAAAAAAATTTAGAATTAAAATAATAATTTGACTTTGTATACAATTTCGTTACTTCATCGATTCCATATTTAATAATAATTTGTGATAGTTTTCGATTGAATTCATTTTTAAATCTATATTTGAAATGTGTAATATCGGTGTTATAATATACTTTTTTTAAATAAATATTGTACTTCAGTAGCTTAAATGCGTTGTAATAAATATAGACATTTTAAAATTCTTATCCTCATCTTAAAATATAGTTAAAACTTATTATACATATCGAACAATTTCTGTCCAATTACTCCATCTTAGCTACAGTCTGTAACATCCCACACTCCCACAGGCGACCAGCTTCGAGTCGGCCGTGAGACCGAACGGCCCGCCAGCCGCGCCCTCCTCCTGGAGGCAGCGTCCTCCCCCACCGGTGGGGACCACCGGTACTGGCGGGGGCTCCTATCAGCACCTGCCGCTGCCCCTCAAAATCAACAACAAGCAGCGGGAGCCGCACCCTTGCCTGGTGGACGCCAGTAGCTGCCGCAAGAGTCGCACCATCGCCCGCGACGTCAGCGAGATCGTCAAGGGCCTGCGCTACATCCAGCGGGCCAACCAGACGCGGGAGCGCGTGGCCCGGATTGTGGCCGAGTGGCGGGCCGTGGGCATGGTGTTGGACCGGCTGTTCTTTATCAGCTATATTTTCATAATCGGCCTGTCGATTGCACTCTTCTTCCCCAAGTCAGGGAACGAGGTTGACCCCGGGGATTACACCACCGTCAAGTGATCTGCAGCTGCCTGGTGGTATTTTTTCTCTCTCTTCTAACTGCCTTGTTTTTTTCCGTTATTGACTGTGATGTGATGGTACATCTTAAACGCGACCGATGGTACCTACCTAGAAGATATGCCGTAATGCCGCTGACATTGTCAAATGTCAAAAAAACTACTTTTTTAGTACTTTCCTATGAATAAATAAAGGCTGTCTAGTATGTTTACATACAATAAGTATATATTCCCGACAAGTGTAATTAACTCTACTCATCTTTCTGGTTATGGTCTCATTAAGAATCATCGCGGTGCATAAATCATAAAGTTGTTTACTTGAAATACTGCCAAATAATTTAGTTACAGCTCAATTATTCATATTTATTACGTATCTCTATAAACCATAGGTACGTGTGCATTTCTGGATTTTTCTCCGCATCCACATCCTTCTATTTGCTTTAAATTGTTATATAATGTACGCCTGTAAAGCATACTCTTTGACATTGAAAGCAATGTTTACTTTTATTTAAGTTTATTTTAATATTTTGCTAAATGTTATCTTAATATCGGCTGCACGTTTATCAATCTTACCCTTTCAAATTGAACAGAGTTTAAAAAGGATGTTCTGCTTCTTTAATAAACTACACGAATATTTTAATTTTGTAAGATGTACATATCAAATGGTGAAATGGGGTGTTGTACTTAAAGTTATCAAACTGGACATTAAGATATACTTGTTATTATAACTTGAAGTTTTTGAAAGCAGTTATTAATTTATGTACGTTTGCACTTTTCTTAATATGTACAAAAATACACCATATCACTTTCACTGTCTTTTTGTGTCTAATTATGCCAATGTATTATTGATTCATTAAAATAGTTTTAATAATGCTAAGTATTATTTATTCTATTATATTAATAAATACGTCCTTCAATATGAACAAAACAGTCTCATATTATAAAGTATAAATAAAATTGCTGCCGTTCTAAAACAACACATATATAGATATTCGTTACAATTATTCTACAAAAATATTATTTATATCTATTAAGTATCAGCGAATTTGTTCATTATTCTTAAAAACACTAATCTTTCGTTGCATATTAATTGAAAAAAATCAATTTGAGCATATCATGTTGATAGAGATTTCGTAAGAAATTATTGTTATAATTCAAGTATTTAACTATAAGTGGTCTATAACCGGCCTGGTACATACAGTAAATTTGCAGAAATAGTTCTCAAAATCATATTTTGTTGCCTTTTCAAGACGAAAATAATTTACCCTTTTCCTTGTACATTTTAAAATGCTTATATGTTGGTTGTCACTTAAATCCGGAGAAAAGATTACTAGTTTTCAAGGTTGGCATTAATGCAAGAAACAAAGATAAATAAACAATTTTAATTAAAAGAATGTAATAATTACTTAAACTTAGTTATAATTATTTTATTTGTATTATATTTCAGAATTAATTTAAAAGTATACGTATTTTGACCATTTATATCGACATTGTAAAATCCCTTTACTTTTGTTTTTATTAATTAATTTGATTATTTCAAAATTATTTTGTTTGTTTTAGATAATTTTGCATTGACGACCTTGAAAAATAGGTTAAATTTCCTTATGATTTGTCCTCCGGTTTTAAGTTACAACTGTATATGTTTATAATCAGTCTGAGTGATCTCGATCTTCATTTGCGGCTGCCTAAAAGCTTTTTAATCTGTATTATAAATTGAACGATTACATATCTACCTACTAATTCTAATATACGGTGTCGTTTACTGGCTGTGAGATAATTGGAAGGTTACAACATACACGAATGTGTGCAATAAACATTATCCGCTGATAAGTGCATGGGAACAAATACAGTCTAAACATTATGTTAGCCATCAGAACAATTGTTAATTAAGATTATGGCCAAATATGCTACATACCACAGTGATAAAGTATTTACATTATAAAATAACGAAGCTGGAATCTACTGTTAAAAACAGTTCTATAACAAGTGAATAGAAATCGAGCTCGTTGGATTATTCGTCTAGAACAAACGGCGCTCCGGGATTATTCTGAATAAAGCAATATATAAAATATAAACTCGATACCTTTTCTAACTTTTTTGTACTATGTATATTTTGATATCCAGGAAGAGGAGAAAAGGGACAATTTATTGTTTATCACTGCAAATAAATGACAAATAATATATAATTAAAAAATAGCTCCGATGCGAGTGAAAAAACAAAAGGTATATAATGCCGCGCCAAAGATATATTTCGAATTTCGCATTGTATATTGAAATATTTGTTTACGGTTAAAATTAAAAAAATATTATTATTGAAAATGTTACTATATAGTTATCAAGCATTTCTGAAAAAATTTTGAATATTGAAAACTTAATTCCAAAGTTTAACTTAAGTTAATATTTTCAATTAATCATTGAAACACTTTATGAAATACAACCGATTATAAAATGTGTCTAATTTTTCTCCCTTGGCCAAATACTATGAAGATTATTCAGACGTGCAACTTGCAGAAATCAAAACGAAATAATATTGAACAAAAATTACCAATTGTAAACACATGCTTTTCCGCATCAAATATGGACGTTAGTCAATCTAAATGAATAGTGCATATATATCATTTATAGTAATTTTTGTTATATCAATATAATATAATATCAATATGTATCTCAATAAATAATCAAATGCTTGACGGCATTCACACTTGATTTGACCTACACCAATTTGAAAAGCTTAAATCCATAAATATTTTATTCTACGATCGCTCAGTTTGACTTCGTATTGGGCGTATATAGATGTAGCAAATTGACAAAAATCCATATTTGATTAGGAAAATCTATATTAATAGTGACATTTTATTAGAATTCGATTATATTTAAATACACCATTACAGCTTTTCCATTTGTTTATTTTAATTCTTTAGTTGTGACAAAACTAAAATGAACATTCTTTTTGTAATAACATTGACACAACCTTCCTATTATAAGCTTTCTTTGGCATTACATTATTAGAAACTTCGTTACTAGCCAGTTTTTGATAATACAATGTTTTTAAAATAATGTCTACTTCATTATCTTGTTAACTTTAAATGTAATTCAATAATTTTTGATACGACTATATGTGACAAACTTATCAAGTTCTGCATAATGTTACGCATACATTTCTACATTCTTTTTTAATTGTAAATACAGGGCATTAATTCTATATAGAATAACAGCTCTAATATGCTAATAAAAAACAGTATGAATGCTTTGAGAAATGTAAAAATAGAGATTTTTAGTGAAATTTAACATTTTTACAATTTAGATTGGATTATTATGACTGAGTAATTTCTCAATATTAATCAATATTGTAATCAATCAAGTAATTAATCAAACGCGATTCAACCTTTGGCAAAAAATATACTAAAATTAATCAATCATAAAAACAAGACACTGAAATCTTTTCAAATATATTACTTACACACAAAGTTAAGATAACAAAATAGGTATACTTTCGGTAACCTACAGAAAAAATATGAACAAAATGTACAAAATAAAATCACCAAAACTAGACCAAGATAACGATTACAGATATATTTAAATTAAACAGGTGTACTGTATTCAAGTAAAAGTTGTTATGGCGAAAGATATTCCAAGAAAAGTATATATTTCGAAACTAAATACTTCAATAACTGGTGTACAAACTGATATGGGTATAAAATAAAATATAACGAAAGAGTTCTGTTAAGTGTAACTGAATTCAGAACCTTATTATGAATAGTATGTAGTTAAAAATCAGTAATATATTAATAATTCTTTTTGGTACCTGTACATGAGAAGAAGTTTACTACATACAAATATTTTGAAACAAGTATTTAAAATATACGAAATAATTCAGTAAAAAAAATTGCCAAATGTAACCTAATATTATAAAATAAACATAACAATAATGTTTGTCACGAAACAGTTAAATGAGACGGAAGTGGTAAGAGACAATAATGGGTCCGTGGAACTTTCAGAGTGACCGGATTTATACAATTAGCAAAATATAATGTTCAATGCGGTCACAGTGAAAATTGTCCCTTATCATGTCTCTACGTGCCGTCAACATGAGGGAACATCCAATCGTCTTGGTCCAGTTGTTTGGCTAACTGTCGCAGCTTCTTCATGCGGTCCTCGTGCAGATCCCGCTGCATGATCCGGATTCCGATATCCGCCTCCTGGTGCACCATCAGCTTGTGTGAGTAGTCCTTCTCGCCCGAGACTGGAGCATTAACCAACAAGTATCGTTTAGTAGTCGCATTTTATACAAGCCGCAAATAAATTAAAAAAAGAGTTAGGTATGCGAAGGAAGTATAACAAATAGAAATAGGCAAAAACAAAGCCTTTAACGTAAATTCAAATTACCAATTCTTTCTAGAAATAGAATTCAAGTCGCAAAATGACGTGTGTTGCTTGCATTTGCAGTATGGAGGACAGAATTGTGTCGTTGAAGATACTAATTGTGACTGTGGATTGTTGAAGAAGAGGCAATGATTATTAAGGAGTGTTTTTTAAGTTAATTTAAATTTTGTTTTAGAGTTGTATCAATTCTGAGATTGAGTTTCTAGTGAGATGGGTAGCCTGGGTACCCTAACCCTAGAGAAAGTAATAAAAAGGATTTATTAATCGTAGATTAAAAACTGGTCTTGACATCATTTTCTGACTGTCCATAGTGCCGTTGTGTCATGGCACAAACAAAAGTGATTCCCATTGACCGAAATTGATTGACCGACTACATTCCCTGTATATTCTAATTATCTCAAAATTCAACGACAATAATCCCGAAAATATCCGTACTTTACACTTTTTACGACATCATCTTCTGTGCCTTCACCTTTTGCTTCTGAAGAAGCTTACCGACTACCAACTAAAATGTTATTATCATTTGTATGTTTCCATAAAAACAAGATTAATTGAATTATAGAAGAGTTGTAAGAATTTTATTATAGAAAATATTTTTCATAGTAAGCATCTTTTTATGATTAGGTTAACATTAAAATTGTGCAATGTTGAATTTTCAAAATATAATGTTTTATCCATTTCAATTAATCTTTCAAAAATCGATAACGTAATGAATCACTGGATATGGAAGTTACTTATTTTTATGTCACCATTGATGAAATTTGCCTATTTCTAAAGATATGATAAAATATGTACTGATTTATGATGGTAACATCCCGTCTAGCCACGGACGGACGTGGACTAATTTTGAATCAAAACAAAAGAAACAGTTTTCATAACAAGTGAAACAAACATTTACATAATATGTTATTAATTTATTGAACATATTTACAGATAATTAGAAAAATTTGCTATCTCATAATTAAATAAAAATAATTTCTTACATCTTTAGTCTGAAATATAATTTCAATAATTATTTTATTTCAAAAATATTCAATAACAAAAATTAGTTAACTAGACTGTATTCAAACATACTCTCTATTTATAAGCAATGACTAAAACAAGATGAAACAGAAAGTAAGGAAATTGTATGAAAAATTTGTTTCAATCAAAATCCACATCCTACGTCATCACAATCTACGCCGCGTGTAACTAGATTGCAGCAATGAGTGCAACACAAATATTTACAGTTTACTCTTTTCAAACGGTAATTTGGGTCGCTGTTCACCACTTAATCATGCAAAATTTTACCGCTGGTTATCGTTTGAAATATGAACGTACAGCTGCTATACACAACAACCGTACTGCATCCAACCTGCCACTTGTACACGGCACTAACACATGTAAATCAAAGACTGCCAATCCGCCTAAACCGATCGCTATTTATAAACTAAATTCTGAATAGCCCTAAAAACACAGACAACTAGTCAGTCAACTTCAATTGACGAGATTAAATAGAAAATAATATCTATATCTATATATATATAATGGACAGCACTGAAATATATTGGTAAAACAGAATCTAGTGCCCAATTCGCCGTGCTGATAAAACGAACTATTCGGTTAAGCGAATAACGGCACGATCAGAGGTTAATTATCAGGAGTTACCTTACGGTTATGACAGGTGAATGAATGAAGTGCGGACTAATTAGGCAGACAAAGGGAGCATGGAGTAACTGAATGACAGAGAGAATGAGGGAAGTAGCACTTACTGGGTAGTGATGCGGAAGTGCATGCGGCACCAATGGTGGGGGCTGGTATGGCAGCAGAGGCGCCACCAATGCAGTCCAGCTCCGACTCCACCAGGGGCCACTGGGAGTGCCGGGGAAGGTCGTCGTCCACGCCAGTTATATGTTGCACGGGGGCCAGACCATGGTACTCGGACATCTGCAGCTATGGTAGGGCCAACAGAGTTATATACCGTGAAGGTTTAGTATGGAAGAGTGCTTCACAGTTTCATTTGAATGACTATAATTTATCAGGACGTATTAATATGTACATACCCTGACAAACACTATTATTAGAAAAATAGAAATAATTGATTGCGTTAACGCTATAAAAATTGTTCATGATGCTAATAAAATCATTAAATATTTATATTTTAAAGTAAACTTTTATTTATAAAATACAAAGTTTTCGACTACATAAACTTGTAGATATAGACGCAATCTCGAAACCCTTTACAATATATTAATAATTAAACAAAAATTAAACATATACTTCGAAAAGCATCCAATTGAGAAGAACAATTCGTTTAGCTATCTGTTTATGTGGAACACATTTAAAATTCATTTACCTTCTCATTAAATATAACAAAACTTAAAATAGAAAATATTAAAAATTAAGAATAAAAAAAAACAATATCAATTAAAACAATATTACAATAAAATGTTTCAAAAAGGAAAACAGTTAGATTAATTTATTATATTTATTTAAAACAAAAGTGTCACAATATATTGAAAATATAGTTACATTTAGTTTAAATATGTACACACAAATACACAGTATAACAAACAAAAGTAAAGGACCACGGATTCATTCCAAATCGTCATCGTCGAATGGATCATATCCAAAATCTGAAATAAGAAAAATAACCATCATACAGTAACCACTGATATTTAATTATAGTTCAGTGGAAAGCACATATATAGCAAAATTATAGAGAATTTTATATCTTAAAATGTTGACCCGTATTGTCAAAATGACTATTTATTATTTTAAAAATATCTTAACCTTAAAATTTGAAGACTACCTTTTTATTTATTAGTAGGCCTAACTGGTTATTATTGATACGTAAATTGTCATGTCTAAACTTGTAAAAAATATGCGACTGATAAAGAAGTATACAACAAAAAAAGACGATATGCTTGCTGATACATTGAATATTTTAATTAAATTACAAGAAATAAGTTGTTGATATATTTAACGGGAAAGAATGAAATAAAATTATTCTTAAGCCAGATGTTTTATAATTATTAAATAACGTGCATTAGCGCCGAGTCAGGATGGCCGAGCGGTCTAAGGCGCTGCGTTCAGGTCGCAGTCCACATTGTGGGCGTGGGTTCGAATCCCACTTCTGACAGGGATTTTTGTATACATTCTAACAAAACATTTTTAAAATGTAAACATTTTAACAAAATATTAATACTCACAAAAATATTTCAGAAAATTTTTACAATAAAATTAAAATAATAAAATAAATTTTATAATAAATTACTTCAAAAAAACACTATAAAAACTGTTTAATTGGTCTGAAAGTAACTTTTTATTAAAACTACCAACGCACAGACACACTAATTTTTTATTGCCATAACGTAAAGAGTCTTTAATCATTTATTTTGTAATAGTTATTCATAAATAATATTTTTTATATTTATAATGGATAAATAAATACACTATAACTTATATAATACTATATAAAATGACAGTAGCATAATAATAATAAATTATTTATCAAATAAATTTTATTCTGTTTAGCTCTAGTTTACCGTCTAGTTCTCCAGGCAACTAACGCTAACCGCTTCCATTTCTTCTTCAACTATATAAAACCTTCAATCTAGTTCATGGTGTAAAGAGAAAACTGCAACAACAGTATTTCCTTTAACAAATAAAAATAAGTTGACACATTATTATAATAACCAGTGTAGTGTGATTGACACCAGAAACACAATTCTAGAATAATATTACAAACTTGAATTAGTAAAAATATAAATCACCATTTAAAAAATCGGTATGTAGTGAAATTTCTGGTGATATTTCAGGTCCCATTCCAACCATCTAAAAATAAATAATATATATATTCAAACAAAGAAACTCACAAAAATCAATACATATTATTTTTAAAACATGCAATTATGGAATGTAAATATGTGTATCAATATATATTTTATATCAATCACTCCAGTTATATTACCCTGTTTTATATAGGATTTTGAGATAATTTGATGATTTTGTTCTTTATACTGACACCAACAATCATAGCACTGAATATGTAGAACATTTCAACTAGTATATTGATATTACTACAAATTGCACCTCAAATAACTTTCTTAAATTATCTGATCAGTTTAGTATTATCAAGTTTACAGATGAGCCCACCCATATATGTGGCCATACATTGGATGTTAGTAACTGCTTATGTAAGTGACAATATTTTAAAATCCGCAAATGTGTATGTTTTAAATACAGTAAAACTGAAGGAAAAAAAACAACTTTGATAAATGTTCAGGTTTTCCAGAATTGTAGGAATCATAATTGATGACAGGGCCGTACCGTGGGGGGGTGCGTTGGGTGCGATCGCACCTACCCGCGCAAAAAAACAGATCCGCTTATACATGCAATTTTTTAATTTTAGGTGCATTTTACGGTTTAACTAAATTACAATAAAAAAAATATGTTAAAAAGGTCCACTTATAGTATATTCGCACTTACCCAAAATGAAACCACGGTACGGCCCTGGATGATTATCTATCTAATAGTTTACTACATCTAAGTTATAATATATTTAATTTCCTTGTAAAAGGCTTAATAGATAATGAGAAAAAGGGAGGTATTAGTGACATAATGTTAGAAACCATTATATTCTCATAGTTTTTCTCCAAGGGAAAGGCACACCAAAGTTCAACTACTACAAAAAGCTATTATGTTATATTTGATAACATTGTATGCTTTGAACACAAGTTAATAATTTTAGTCACAAATGTTTCCTGCAAATCTACAAGCTCTATAAAATGAGACAATATATCAACCAGAATTCAGCAAGTTCTAAAGTAATGCCAGTCTAAACTTTATCATTAAAACCATTTTTACTATTTTTCTAAATTTATCTAAATTTTTAGATTTCTTTCAATTTTTCCCCCACTTATATTGTACATCCATTCCTGTTTTGTGGTTAAATTAAATAATAATTATAGAAAATGGATAAAACATGGAATGTCTATGACTATATAACACAATTTAAATTTATTACATTTTATTACATTATAGTAAATATTTGTTGTGTTTTGTAAACTATTATAAACTAGGTTTCATTTATAAATGATTTTTTAAAGTGGATTTACCATATGTTCTAAAGAATTTTTACATTACTTATTTTAATATATCTACCAAATAAATGTAAATTAAGTGAAATTGAACAAAATGAGACATACACAGATAACAATTTTCAAATATTAAACAAAATTAATATCAAAACAAATTTCAAACCATTTTTATTATTACTTAGATAACAATTAAAATATTATATTGAAATAAAACCTGTCACACTATATCCAAATGAAAAGGTGAACAAATTTCCCTAAACATAATATAAATAAATTATGACATAGAACTCAGGGGTTACCACATAGAAATTGGGTTTGGGTAGAGTTTAGTTAGTGCTAACTAATAATTTGTTGCCTGTCCAAATATAAATATGTAGTATTCATAGTTAACACTTGCTCAGGTAAGCAAAATAGTTAGTTTGGTTTGACAAAGCAATATACAAAAAATATATAGATTTAAAAAACTAAACTTAACTGAGTGAAATGTTAAGAATTCCATTTGAAGTGATTTTTACAATTATATTTGTGTATTGTTTATTTTTATTAATGGCAAAATTCCATTCTTTCCAGAAAGGATAGTATGATTTAATCCAAAAATAAAAACAGGAAATATGGTAAAAAAAGTAAATGTAACTGGTGGAAAAAATCGATCTGAATAGAGAATAATGAACAAGTGAGCAGATGAACAAAAAACAATTGTTTACTTCAATCATATGACTTTAATATCACATAGCTGCAATCTATTCTATTTCTGTATTAACCCTTTGTACGTGGAGGGAGGTATGCCAATTTTTTCTCCAAAGAAATTAAGTTTTCGATTGAACTTAAAAACGTATGACCCTGATTTTTTTACTCGGTGGCAATATTACTTTTATCTAACTAAAACATATAACAAATCTAATTTCAATATTTTTAAATGCCAGAAACAATAGTGTTATTATTGATTGATTTTATACTCCCTCTGTTTTGTCATACTTGCAACTGATACTAGGAGCTGAAACTTACAACATCAATAGAAAAAATAAGTTTATTGTAAATTATATCAATTTAACATGAATAATAAAATTAATTATTAAAATAACCAGCAATTTAAAATAATACTCAAATAGCATTTATACTACTTATAGCTTATTTATATAAGTAGTACAATTATAAAATATACCAAACAAATATAAATTTCGTGATCTGGAATCAGATGTACAAAAACAAGTCAATTGGTTGCATTGATCAAAAGTTATAGCATATATGGTTATTTTCCTAAATAGTTTTCCTAAGTGGAGTTTATGACGTATTGGGGTCATAAAAATTATATTAATCGATTAATATTTTTGAAAATAAAAATAGTTCGACAAGTCTTTAGAAGGTATCTGTATACCAAATGTCAACTTAATCGGATGATAGGAAGTTTGTTTTCCTGGGAGGGGGGTACCCTCTGTATCCTTCACTGAATTGGTTGTATCTGTACATGAGCATCACCCTAGCATCGCCACATTCCTTCCCCTGTTATCTTTTGTACCTGTTATCTGTTATCTGCCATCCGACCTCTAAACACAAGCTGTCTTATCTATCAGCACCCCTTCAATAACATGTCAAGGTCCATATTACAGAGTGGTACTTCTATTAATATGGCTTTGGCCTTAATTCTACCGTTTTCCAGATGTTTAGCATTGCAACAGTTTACATGTTAAGGAACTGTAATTGGGCCACTTTTTATCCAAAATCCCGATATACCGTCCTATTATAAGATGGTTCTAATTGCAATTCAAAAGTGCTCATTTCACTAATAACTTTGTTTACCTAAATGATCGGATAAAACACTCATGATAATTGATTATATAATATTAGAGGTGACAAGTTAGTTGATTTATAATTGTTCCAAAAATTAAAAATAAATTAGAAAGTTTGAAAAACTTTAAAAAGATGATATTTTGTAGATTATAAAATTGTTTAGACATTATTCTCTATAGCTAATGTTCTTAAATGATGTTGAAAGTCCAACAAATCAGGTGCTGTTTTAAATAAAAGCAATCTTTTCACTTGAATTGGAACCTGCAGGTGGGCATGTACGCGCACGACGTCATCATCTGCGGCATCACCAGCGTGGCCTTCAGCAAGAGTGGCCGACTGATGCTGGGCGGTTACGATGACTTCAACTGTAACATCTGGGACACACTGAAGCAGGAGAGAGCTGGTCAGTGCCGCTTTCATGACCCCCCCCCACCTCAACTCTCCCCACTGGT
>JAUZND010033269.1:0-22501 GCA_034780555.1 Coelogynopora nodosa
TCAATCAATATCCTAGGTGTCACAATGACATCTAAATTAAAAATGTCCCCCCACATTGATAACGTCATCCAGAGATGTAGCAGCAACATTTACGCTATGAAAATCTTCAAGCAACACGGAATGGACAAAGAGAACCTCTTCTTGTGCTACGAAGCTTACATCCTCAGCAGACTTCTTTACGGGATTCAAGAATGGAAAGAATTCGCCGGCAAGGATGATCTTCTACGCCTCAGTTGTTTTGTTAAGCGAATCATCAGATATGGATTTTGCCAGCCAAACACCGACTTCGAAAAGTGTGCCGCTACTGCAGACAGTAGATTAATTAACAAAATACTGTCCAATCCTCAGCACATTCTCCATCAACTGTTTCCAAAAAAAACAACACACAAACAGGGACTCAGACCCAGGAAGCACAACCTCCAATTACCCACTCTAAAACTTACATAACCAGAATGTTGTTCGATTAGTCACCTTTTTTACTTCATTACTGCTTTTACAATCTTGTACTGTCTACTATATAACTTTTTATCCTAACTTTATTATTATTATCTCTCTCTTTACTATTACCTCTACTCGTGAATTGTAACAATTATGCGTTTGTCATTTTTGAATAAAGCCTTTATTATTAATATTATTATTATAAAAATATAAATTTGCTGATTAATTGTGCATACATTTTAGTATTACTTATAAGTAGTATCGATATATCCAAACTGAATAATTAAAAGAAAAGTTATTATTATTTTTGGAAAGTTTCATGACTTCATCATTTTGTGAAAATCTTAAATCAAGTATAACATTTTATCTTTAATATATACTATTTTCTCGTAATTTATGAATTCGATTATTTTAAAAATAGATAAAATGGCTCATAATGGATTGAATTATGATGATTTCACTGCCGTTTTAATCAACTTTCTATTTGAAAAATAAGGGGAAATTATTAACATTTTTATATAATAGTTTGTATTTTAAACTTTTTAAGTTGCAATCAGTTCATGTTTTGCTAGTTACATGACGTATTACCCCCCTCTTAGGTGTTCTACTATTGCTTGTATTTTGTTACTTATATTTCATAATATATATATATATATATCTTGCAGTACATAGATGGGTGAAACCAGCCAGCGATGGGAATGTTTGCATTTAACAACAAAACATTCTCTTAAGTTTTTGACATCCTTTTGCCGTTATTTACCCAGAGGGACTAGCATTTCTCCTTTAAACACTGTTTGTAGTATTGAACAATGTAAACTTTCTTGTCGTCATAATCAGAAAAATAAAATTTCGATATCTACTTAAAATTAATTTTAGCTAATGCAGCATCAGCCGCGTTTGAAAGTTTATTTAGCCGAAAGGGAGGTCAAATTGACCCCACTACCTTTTAGCCTACCCAGTTCAATATCCTATGTTTATATTTAGAATGTTATTGTGTCCTTTAGCATGGCAATCAAAATATATAATTTGTTTTCCAGTCAAACGCTTGGTTAGATGTCTATAATAAAGTCTACAATAAAGTTTTAAAACAAGATTAAAGCCGAATTTTGATCTATAATTAAAATTTAGTAGTTATCAGTAATACCGAAACAAATTGTTTAGCAGAAACAGTATTACATATTATACGAAGGCTTACACAACTTATAAGATGTTTAAAAAATACTATTTTAACCCATTTCGAGTATTATATTACATTATCATGTTTACAGAATATTTTACTAAAATGAATCGATTAGAAAGTAAATTAGGAATTAAATTGTTATGAAAATATCAGAAAATTCGGAAAAAAAAAGATTTTGAATAGTTAACAATCAAATATGACCCTCCCTCCTACTCTTGGTGCTTTTAGCTTTAATTTTAAAATACGCACATAATCGATACATTGCGATAAATCAGGTGATCGGGGAAAGATTTCCCTTTGGGTCCTTGATTTCCTTTTTCGCCCTTTTCTCCCTGAAAATGTCAATGTGAATATTAATTTATACTGACCTGTCAGCAAGCCACACATCAAATATGATTTCATTACGTAAATATAATAACAAATGAAATATATACTTACATTTGTAAGATTACCGCTATGTACTGCAGGAAATCCTTTTAGTCCCTTCATTCCCTTCAATCCAATGTTTCCCTTTTCTCCCTAATAAATTGAATAAACAGTTCAGTTTTTAGAGCAGTAAAATTGATATATAAAATTATATATTATTTATTAGTTCTGGAATTATATTTATATAATTTTTTTAAATTATCAAATTTTTTAAGGATAGCATAAATTAACATACGCGAAATTAAAAATTATTTTAATCATTAATTTATAACATAGCGCACACACAAATTGATCGATTTTTATTGTTATAGATATATATACATATTTTGATAGACAACATCATGGAATGATGAACTGATAATTAATTATGATGGAAATTTCAATGGTGTCCCCAATAAAAGAAACTAGGCCTACAACAGTAAATAATGACTAATTATACGAAGAAAGACGTCATTTAATTGTACAATAATAAATAGCATTTTTTCAGAAACGGTATAAAATACTAAAGACATTCATAGTTTTTATTCTTTCAATTCCACATGCAAAATATAGGCATCATTTTAATGCATTTCAATGTATGTAAAATGCTTGATTATGCTTCATAAAAAATAGTCATAAATGTTGTATAAATTAATATCTCTATATATTAAAATATAGCAAAACGTAGATGCTTATGACAAATTACGCAAGTTGCGACAAAACGATGATTTTCCTAATTATATTTTATATTTGAAATTCTCGATGTAAATTAAATTGTATATGAATGGATGGTAACAGACCGTTGACACGTACGGTTGATTGTAATGTATATATTCATACGTGTAAGCATAATTAGCTTATGCGGGTTAAATGCATAGCAATACAATTTTTCTAAATATATCTTAAAGTTGACAGAAGCGGTGATACTCCATTGAGGACCAAATTGGTTTTTGACATTTGCAACGTATTCAAAATTGCCTAGAATAAATTATGGGTCCTGCTCCGAACGAAAAAATGATCAACGGCTGAGACAGTACACAATAATATGTTGTATACTCCCCTTATACTACCCAGTGATTGAAACCAAAAGAACATAGCGTTGTTCACGAACGTACATGTACAAGAATTATTCCGCTATATTTCGAACAAATTGTGGTTAATACTTAAAAGGAATTATGACTTTGCATAGCCATGCATAGTACTCTTCATGTAACAGCAGATTTATCCCATGAGCAGAGAGAGTATTTAGATTTTTTAATAACTGTACTGGACCGAAATTCTTCTTTGAATATTATTTTCAAAAATCAATAATCAATAGAAAAACAGGTAAACTTTAAACTAAGTTTGAAATGTTTAAAACAAAAGTTAGAAAATATATAATAATTCCGATTTTTTAACATTGTTTGACTTGCAAAAATGTTTAGGAGTTTGAATTTGAAAATACTAATATTTATAAATTACTAATTAATATCAATAAAGACAATAGCAAAAAACTCTATCAATGGTTTAACCGGACGTGTACATATACGATTTTATTTGTACAATCAAACATAATCGCTTTGCATTATCAAGTAACACATTACCAACATACCGAATATCCAATTTGCCCCATTTGTCCATCATCTCCGGGCAGACCAGAGTCTCCTCTTTCTCCCTTAGCTCCATTATCTCCTCTATCGCCTTTATCGCCTGGGGCTCCGGTTATTTTATCTAAGTCAGTGACTGAAGCACCCTTGTCTCCCTGAAAAAATTAAAGTAGTGTGTAATTATGAAGGGAAAGAGAATGTCAAACTTAATTTTCTTTGCAAATGAATAGAAAATAGACCACAAACTAAAATTCTTTGACTACGTATTCATTATCTTGAATCACAGTTTATGCTTTATACTAAATGTATTGGTTTATAAGTTTTTTTAAACTAATAAGCTCAATTAGTTACTACTATCAGTTACTACTACTAGATTTTTAAAGAAAATGGATACATTAATTTGTAGCACATAACTTTTTTTATGAAATCTTATGTAATTAGACTAATTTAAAATAAAATAATTTCACTTTCAAGTATTGATAATTTGAAAAGGTCCTAATGTCGATTCAAATACTTAAAATTAGTGATTTAATTAATAATTTATACACACACCATTAGCGGTAAGATGAATTAAAAATACCATATTCCAACTTCTAGCAGATTTGTAACAGTCTTGTAACAGTGTTTAACATAAATTATATCTTTCAAAAATTGTAAGTGGAGTAGCCTTTGATAAAACAATAATAAAAATTCTAAATTTAATTAACAGAAACGTACGATGGAGTGGTTATACGTTTTGAATTTCCCTATATTATATAAGTTTAATCAATATAGTCAGTAAATAATATACATTACTTATATAAATTCAACACTAAAAAATACATTCTTGAAATACTTGAAACTCTTACAAAATATCCTTTAAAACCCTTGGGACCCTTCAATCCGGGCTCTCCTTTTTTGCCTCTGATACCGGATGGACCAGTTTCACCCTATAATAAAATGAATTAAATATAAAATTTAAATAAAAAATTCAATAACAGAAAACTATACAAATAAATAAATAACTTGCTGTTACAAAAAAAATATCTGTAACATGTGTAAAGTGTGTAAAATTAGTATGATCTGTAAAATTTCTGATAATTAAACATTTGTGTAATAATAAACTATGAAACAATTTCTGTAAGAACAAAAAGCAAATGTAAATAATATATGTGTACATAGATTCAAGTAATTTGAACAATAATATAATACAATTGGTTATATATTTTAATAATTTTAATTTTTATATTACATTATTCATTTAAATATTCATTAAATTATGCATTCAATAATTAAATAATGAACAAACAATAGCAACTAAAATTATAAATAATATTTAAATATTACAAGTTTGTACTAGATTGATCTTTGTTTTTTAGAAACAATATAATATGCAATTATGTTCTTGTTTTTAATTAATAAAATTTCTGACATTTAGATTAACAATTCAATAAAAACTACAAAAGTAAATTTTATATTCAAATTAAAAAATAATAATATTAATATAAACATAAATGTGTTGATGTGTGGTAGACTCACTCTCGCACCGCAGCATCCAGTTTCACCTAGGTAACCTTTTGGACCCTTTAAACCTTGGCTTCCCTTGAAAATAAATAACACATTGGAGACATTGTTTGATAATGATTAAATATATTCAAATAATTGACAATAACTGCGCGTCGATAATGTGTCCAAAAAGAAAGTAACGAATCAGTAAAATTTTTCTAATAAATGATGACAAATATAATTTATTACAGTAGAACAAAACGGTGAATGCTTAACGCTTATTAAGTATAGTTATCCCACATTATAAACATCATATCATCGATTTATGTATTTTGTTTAAATGTAATCACCGGCTATAATTGGAACAACACATAATTAAAACAAATAGTTTTCTAAATATTTACATATCAAGTTTTAATGTAAATTAATGTTATAGCATATTGATGTTATATGAGAGAAGTATATTGATATTCATAAGATAAAAAAATCCCCTTCTTTTAAAACACAGTATTTTAACTATGAATTATTTTCAATAAGAATTTAAATTGTCTTTGAGGTAAAAACCAGTTACGAAAAAAATAGGTTTTATTTAAATTATTGATCACGAATCTGTGTTGTTGATTTATTTTACAAAACACAAATCATCACAACGAACTACATACAAGGCATATATATTAATTATTATATTAATTAATTATTATTAATTATTACTATTTAAAACAGCAAAACTTATTTTACTGTACCTATTAGACTGATTTATACATCATAAAACACTTTCGTGTTTATTATGGTAGCTTGTCGGCTTCCTATGTTTAAGAAAGATATAAACTCTGATCTCTGTTCTGTTCTATAGAATTCGATATCCTTCGCCTGTTACATGTATAAACACAGACACGGTGTTTAAAAAATTACATTCGTTTCTAAATATATATATATATATACATATATATATAATAGGATTTTTATATACATGCCGCGTATAGTACTTATTTCCTGATTTTGAGCTTTATTTATTCAAGAAAATATCAACCTTTAAAAATATGTTTGATGCTATAATTATTTAAATATATATATATATACTTCGTTTAATCTTAATGAGTTTAACGTGATATATATGTGTGTACAATGTATATATATATATATATATCAATAATAATTTGAAATGTTTAATGTTTAATCATTTCCGTTTCCAACTTAAATTTATATATTTCTAGACAATCCAAAACTTCTTTAGTTTTATTGTTTATTTACAAAACTGCAAATATTGAGGTCACCAATTACATATTTATGTACCTAAACTTCTTTTCGGCAGTTTTGGTAAATTGTAAATGAACGTATAGATAATAATTTTGCAAACATATCATTTATATATAAATTATTTAGTTTGAACAGTATGAAAAGAACATCGAATATCGTATTTAGAAAATTCAGTTAAAATATTACTTTACTATTATAGCGGTTCTCTTAATTACACACAGAGGAAATTATTTCAAAATGGTTTCGAACAGTAATTTAGGAATTACTATATATATTATATTTGATGCACCATCAAACTATATCAACATATAATCAGTGAACTATTAGTTATTAACACGATAACAATTTTTAAAAATAGTAAATTTCATAATTACCTTGGATCCATCAACTCCGTTCATTCCATTTTGACCTTTGTCACCCTAAATGTCAAACAGAAAACAAAATCAAGACTTTAACAATTTTCCTGATGACTTTTCTTGCAGTATATTATAAATTGAAGTATAAGTTTGTAGTTGATAACAAAATAAATATAAAAATATAAATATATAAAAATTATATTTAAGAAATTACAAAAAAAATCTAAATTTCTAAAATATTGTTATTAACATGAAAAACATACATATTTTAAGAAACACTACATTTCAAATTACGCTATTCATTGATAGTAATTCATAAGACCGGCTTTAGTTCTGGAAAATGTTTTGAAACCTCTGAACTACTGAATAACAACTTAAATAAACTCTGCGTTTTTAAGAAAACATTAGTTATTATTAATAATAATATAGGTTTATATCATACTATACTATGTAAATATATCAACCAACGATACTTACAAGAAGACCTTTAGGTCCTTGATCGCCAGGGATACCCATGATTCCTTTTTGTCCTTGATAACCTTTCGGTCCTTCATATCCTTTTAAGCCTTGATTACCAGGTTTACCAGTGAAGCCTCGATGACCAATGACACCCTGAATATAATTTTTTGAAATGTTAATACTATAGCTAACAGTTTAAATAGTCCCCTTGGCAAAAAATCGATATGTTACATATAACACACGTACCGTATAGAGTTTGTGGAAGAGTTATATATATATAAGACAAAATGCCACATATGTCAAAAGGAATTCATTCTACCATTTTATTCCACGAATCTAATCCCTTTAAAATTTATATACAAAGTTATATAAAGTTTATGTCCAAAGATATATAAGATGCTGGCAGTTAGCTAACTGAAACTTCACAAAAGCTATGTTAAATCCCATTCAAATTATTATTTGATGTTGATAAATTGTTGATTGATTTTTACTTTTTTCTTTTTGCTAATGATTTCGCTTAATATTTTTTCTACTTAGTGTCAAATGTTGCTCTGGTGCAACACACGTCATCTATCAATGACTCACGAGGGTAAAACTATAGATAATGCGAAATAATGACGAACTAGCGCTGCTTCTAAATGTTTTGGATTATCATAAAACTATATATAATAATAGTTATATATTTTGAATAAATAATTACATCTGATGCTTACTCAGAGGCTGTTTTCAATTAGTATAGAATAACGTCTAATAAACAACTCGTAGTGGGAGAACTTCTAATAGGCTAATTAATCAAACATTTTAGGGGAGCTTGAGTCCTGACTCCATACCTAATGAGTTAAATATTGAAGTTAAATTCAAGAAACCGTTGTTTTGGTTGTAAAAAAATTTAATTCTTGTATTTTCATCACTTTTGTTTGGAATTACAACTATATATATATATATATATATATATATATGATAGTTGTAAATTATATATTTTAGATGCTCGAACATATGTTTTAAAATATCTAATAATTAAGATCATGCAACATGGTAATAAACTGACATAAGTAATAAATATTAATATCATCTAGAAGACTTTGAAGAGATAACACAATATTTTCAAACAAACTGGTCAGACAAAAACACACAATTATACAATTTGACAAATAAACTATTTTATTCAGAGTAAAAACTGTGTCTTAAATCTAAATTAATTTGATTTATTTGCTCTACACAAATGTATAATAACATTGCATACATCGACTGTAAGCTTTCAAAATGTGACTTTCTTATTGTTCGCACTTATATTATGAAAACTCTACTTTATTTACGTTAGAATGTAATGACTTACAATAGGTCCCACTAATCCGGTGCATGTGCAGGTTGTACAGTTGCCTGAGAGTGGACATGCCTGTAAAAAGGGTTTGAAGATAAATCATTGGTTTTTCTCTTAAAATATGTTCGAAAGTTACTATATAGTGTTACACATACACTATAGTAATAATAAACAAGCTTTTTGTCCAATATTTTTAATTAATGAGAAAGTCGTTTTTTATTGAATAACAAATTTAAATACTTATTAGATTATCAAATGTATGAAAATGGGTTGTAAAGATGATTTAGTTTCCTGATTCAAGGTAAATTTAGAAATATCTGAAATAAAGTTTTCAAATAAGAGCAAATTAATTAATATATATAACTGGGTTGCTAAAAACACCAAATTGTCTGAACAAAAATCAAAGTTATATTTATATAATGTTAAAAATTGTTCTTTTATTCTTTCATTTTAATGTTAGAGTTTGAGAAAATAAATCTTTATATTTGCATAAAAATAACAAAATATAATATAAGTGAAAAATGATTAGAGTTTGTTGATTTAGAATTATTGATTTATATATTTTTATATCTTCTAGAACATTTTCATTCTTTATATACTGGTACAAACATTAAGGTTTATGGAGGCACATAAATAACATACAGTATAGTTACACTGTATACACGCACCTATAAACATTTTTAGTGGGAAAGGTTTACATTTAATTTATCTACAAAGATAGTATTCTGTGCATAGGTAATATTTGAATAATAACTTTTGACAATGAAAACATCTTTATATTTGACAACAATGTCCAGGAATATATGCTACTTTAAATATTTAAACAAAAAATTAAACCAAATTTCTATATATTTCTTGTATAAAAATGAAGAAAAATTATTCGTCAGACCGTATTAAGAACGTAAAGTCCGTACGAATTTAAATGTATGCTAAGTTGAAAGTGACAAATATACTACACCCTATTTAGATTTCACATAATCATTTTAATGAATTCCTAATTTTACTACAATTCATTGTTCACATTGCGATATACGTATATCATATTCGTTCAGATGAACGTCATTTTGATAATGCGAATGATCTTTTTAAAAAATAAATACTCAATTATTTTCAATGTCTGAATATAAACCATGAAAACGAATTTATAGATGTTTAACTCTTTAAAATTAGATTAAATTATAAAAAATACTTTCCTTAACACATATTGTGTATAACGTTGAATATATTAAAGGTAAAGTAATCATAATACGTTAGACTTTGTTATCATTTAGTAATCGTATTAATTAGTCTATACGTGACAATTAACGTGTTCTTAAGTCATTGGAAGATTACTTAACTTTTAAATTACTTTTAAAATAAAATTTTCATAAATTCTCTATTTTCCAAAATAACAAAATGTAATGTAACTTACCGCTGCAGCATCTGAGGTCTGAATATTACTTAATACGATCCAGAATATAGCAAGCGTCAACGCTGTCAATCCTTTAAATGTCATTTTAATCTTCAAATATTGTCTTTCAATATAACAATAGTTTAGAAAACTTCTTTTGGGTGATTGCTAACTGGTTGGAAACTCACCTAACAGTTTTTATCATAGTTTTAAAATGGTATGAATTGTAAAAAGAAATCGCTATTGTATGTGATGGTATTTAGGGAGGACAAATAAAAATATAAATGAATAAAGGAAGGAAGAATGAAGGGAAGAGAAAAGCCAGAAAGAACTAAATGAAGAAAGGTTTCACAAACAGCACGAAATAGTGCTTTGCCCTAACTGTTACCAACACACTTGTTACAAAGCAAGAACGATGACGAAAAAGTAAATCTGTGGTTGGTCAGAATGGTAAACGCTGAAATATATGGCGGGGGATGAATTCAAACCGAAACTAAGTCAGTCTTGGGGAAAAAAGACGCTGAAATCTCTTGAAAGACTGCCTTAGCTGATCGTTTTTTATCCGAGGGGATTCTATAAGGTTAACTAAAAATTGTCGGCGTTTCCTTCTAAACTAACCAACCTACAATCGAGTTTCTCTCGCAACTAACTGTTAGATCGGGAATTCTTGCTAGCAAACCTAGACTACAAGGGGGACAAACGGCCACACCAAATAGTTCCAAAGGTTGCATGTCTCAATACATGTATATCTAACTACAGATACACACATACACGCTATGCAACATATTATACCCGTTGAATTGAATCTACATTCTGATTCATTGAACCTCCAGTCTAAATCAGCAAATTGATTATGGAACACTACCTAGGCTAGGTGATCAGTAGCAGCAATAGAGGTATATGACACGGTCAATCCACCGGATGCAGGCAGGCACATTACCAAGTTATCTATCGGTCTGACCATCTCTCCAGCTCTCCTTCTTCGCCCTCGAGTGGGAGAGAGCTAGATCAAGAGAGAGAGAGAGACGGAGAGACAGATATTCGTATACTGTAAACACGAAAGATGAAGCTGGAACTGTAGCAGTCTATTGACTTCAACTGCCGGCATTGCAGAAACATTTCTCAGTAGTGCTGCTGTAGTGATATTTTATAATATTAGGCGTGGGATTGAAACATTGATTCCGTCATTTATTTTCAGACTATACTGGTAACTTTCACATCTCTGCGAAAGAAGGTGAAATTTCGGGAAATCTCAAGACGTTCTTGCGATAGAGCCAAGCGCTGTTGGTAAGGTGACTAAAGCGGATGAAAACTATGCAAATACTTTTTACAAGCTGTTTCATTCAGTCTAATCGAACGGTTGTGCAAAACAGTAGCAAAAATGTCTTTGGCAAAAGTATTCAACTAAAGAGCTTGAATTAGAATTTCGTAGTACACATTTATACTTCTTTTCACACACAGACTTTTTGCTGAACTATTATATATATTGCTGCAGAGTCTAGCTGTTGAAAGCTCAAATATCATCTAGCGCCAAATGTTAATATATCGCTATCAAAGTAGCTTCCGACAAAATGATTATTGGACAGAGTTCTGATAAAAAATGGACCAGCTTGTCAATTGCTTACCAATAAAATGTGTCGTTTTTGTTGATTTATTTTTTGTATGATCGTCATGCTTGTTTTTTTAATAAAATCTGACAACATTTCTTTTACTTTCCCCAAGAACAAACTCGTATTTGTAAGGAGCAATCACTTGTCGTCAGCAGGAAATGGTGTCCCTGTCAACACATTCACGAACCCTCAATCGAGACATTTTGACCACGTAAGTGCTTTCTTTGAATGTTGTGGTTTTTATATTTTAGAACAAAATAAAATTATATATGATCAGTATCTTAGAGATAACAAATTATTTTAATTGTACATATTTTAATAAATGTTACTTTCTAGCAAGTTTTGAAGGATTTTATCAAATTTTAAAACATATTAACATTTATGAAATAAAAGAAAAATATTTCGATTTAAAAAAATCATTTTGAATTAAATGAATTTGTAATGTATAGCAGTTATTATTTTCTATGGAGTATGTTTCTAATCATTTTGCATATTTAACAATACGTCGTCCAGTTTTTTATATACTATGTTTGATTAAATATAACCATGTTATCATATTACCAGTCATGTCGTCACATTTTATTAGATAGTACGGCAAATTAAGCGTCACATGATCCACAGTAAAAAGTCGTAAACAATAAATATCCACACATAAAATAAAATTGCATTGTAAAATTAATAATCATATTAATGACATACATTTGTTGCATGTGATTATTTATATTTGAATAGTTTTAAAATATAGTTGAATATAATTAGTTATTTATTTCAAATTTTAAAAATGAAACTTTAAAGTGAAATAAAAGTGAAAGTGAAAATGAAAGTATATAGTAATATATAATAATCAGAAATCAAAAAGTAATTAAATATGTATAGTAATTGAAAATCGTTTGTAATTTATTATGTAAATAAATGTTTTATATAATGTAATATTTACATAACGTTGGAGCATGTTTTCAAAACTATTCTTTTCTACAACTTTTTTGTAATGGAAATGTATGCGATTTTATTCAACTCCTGAGCATAGTGTAAAAGCTTTCATTGTTTTGGGTTGTGTGGATATGACAATATTTTTTTTATATATGACTATATTTATAAACTTATATATAGCTGTACATAATCACTTAAAAGTTTCTAATAAGTTATTAAAATAATTGGGCAAATGGTATGAACATATCGTTAAACATTTTTTTTAAATTGCAGAAAACCTTTTTTTAAATCTAGTGAAAACCAGTTGCAAATTCAGACAACTCTTCTAACTTGTTTCTACTATGGCAACAGTGAACAGTTTCGTTTTAACGATAATTTACTGATAATCGACGGATTCGAACAAAAAAAACATTTTAAATTTTGCGGGAGAGGTGCATTTAATCAGAAAGGTGCGTGAGAAGCAGCGTTGCATCGAAGCATCATTGAGTATATACTGCATGCAAAATTATACAAAACAGCATTTTCCCGATAGATTCTAAAACAGGTATAATAGCATCAATTTAAATACGCATTATGTCGCATTATGTCGTTAAACTACAAAACAGGGATGCACTATATTTCATAATAAGCATAAATAATAACATATATTTTATACACTACAAAAAACATTGTTCTTTTATTATGTTAAATGCTTTATGTATTTTATGTTGATTTAATTAGTTTATAAAAGATAACTTTATTCATATTCATTAACGAAAAAGTGTTACCTTTAATATTTTTAAGTTTTACTAAATTCATTAAATTTTATCATTTTTTCTCAAATTTGATGTTTTCAAATGGCTATTTCGTATTTATTAAATTAATCATCGGTATTTTGTTAAAATATATTTTTATTGTCACTAGCGATTTTCTATTATTATTATTATTTAATTTCTTGTATTTTATTTTGTTTTTAAAAGCAATCTTTTCTTTAATTAAAAGTATGCTAATCATGA
This sequence comes from Coelogynopora nodosa, assembly GCA_034780555.1. Classification (NCBI taxonomy): domain Eukaryota; kingdom Metazoa; phylum Platyhelminthes; order Proseriata; family Coelogynoporidae; genus Coelogynopora; species Coelogynopora nodosa. The sequence continues at coordinate 13,413 of JAUZND010033269.1, forward strand.
ATTACGTTAATAGTAAAAAAAAAGTACAACAAAGTCTAGTCGTACTAACCATCTAATAAAGAGATTAATTTTGAACAAAATGAATACACAGCCTTAGATGTAGTTGATCGGTGTTTTCACTTTTCACATGTATATCAACCGGCGCCTTTTTAACCTTCAACTGTTCACCACAACTCGACTGCTTACCTCATACATACAAACAAAAGAAATAAAGGTCGTGCCCGAGGGGAAGTGTTAGTGTCCAGACAGAACGATGACCTCGCCATGCTACCCACTTCTCCGGCGTCAAATATGTCACAAAAGTTGTGTGGCTCTAGAAACCTGAAAATACCGTTAAACATACTTCCGGTATCACTGTAATAATAACATACCGAATATTACTTATAATATTATGTACTGTAATGTCAGTTGGCCTGATGTAATGGTGTCACAATTTATCGGATGTATATCAGTTAAAGTCAACATTGACAGGAAATCAAATAATTAGATTGCATCATGAAGAGCAGTGAATTTACTCTAAGGTTAATTTACTGATTAAAATAACTCAAGTCAGTCCTCGATGGTACGAACTAAGCAAAATAGAAATATAAAATGAAAATTATTTATTATTTTAGACTATATTTATTATTGCCTTTTCATGTATGAACTGTATTATTATATTATAAAATTCAATTTAAAAATGCAATATTTTAATAAAAGGAAAATTACGTTATATGCACGTTTCCATTCTTTTATCTATTGTTCGTTAATATAAATGTTGCAGTTCGTATTTGTAAATTATAGACTGTTGGTATTTTTTTGAAAATTGTAAAAACCCCTAATATGTACATGAAATTGTCAATAATGTCCGAAAAACATATAATTTATCCACATATTTCACTTTATAAAGGACAGTAGACAAATTATTTAGTTTTTTAATTAATTAAGCCTCTCGTTAATAAACGTAGTTAAACTAATATTGATAATGACACGTTGGAACTATGTTCTAGTCCAACATCAGGAGCAAATAATGTTTTTTTTAAATAAATAATTTGCACAATATATTTGGGAAAGCCCATACCAGATGGTATGGGTCGCCGGAATAACGCCGTCCCTGAATAACAATGATATGTTAAATTCTCTTTCTAATTTGTTGATCTTCCAGGGTCTGAATAATGCCGTTCGTATAATTTGACAGGCTTTAAATAACGCTGTCACTTATTTTATTTGTTTTTTCTGAATATTACCGTCTCGTATTTTGATAGGGTCGAAGTGACGACGTCATTCATGGTGTCCGAAAACGTTTGTGACGGCGTTATTCCGCCCTGTCAAAATATTAGACAGTGTTATTCCGACCCTATTAAAATATGTTGAGATGGCGTTATTTTGGATTGTATTTTCCAGTCACTGTTATACAGGGACGGCGTTATTCAGTGACGACGTTCTTCAGCACCTCCGATGTTATCCGCAATTATGGAGTAAATTGTAACACTACTAGTTTCACATTTATATAAACAAAAAGATAAATTGTTGGTGTAGTAGTGCAACACATGTATAATTAAATTGTGTTTTATAAAAAAAAAAATATTCCATATATTTAGTACACATAAATATATCGTTTTTGAAATGAAACATTACGAAAATGTAACAGTAAAATATGTTTAACGTTCTGTTTTTTGTAAGGGTATTTCTTCGGAGTAGACTTTAAAAAATATAATTATGTGTGAACATTCGGATTTAAAACAGTTATGAAATCGGGTTATGAAACAATCGGATATAAAATAATAGAAAAATTAACATTGTTTAACCTTCTACTTTTCAAAAAAAAACAATGGCACCTAAAGTATATTTCGACCTCTTACGTCGTGTTCTTAAAACATTCTTATATATACTATTTGTGACTCAAAAAGCTAACTATCGAAAGTATCTGTTTATTATTTTCACATAATACTAAATTACAATATACACTATTATATAATTACTGTAATATATATTATTGAGAAAGATTTTCAGAACATTTTAAATAATATTTATCGTAAATAAATAGATTCTAATGTGAAGAATGTAATTTATCATCGTCTCTTGCAATTACAAACTTAAAGTGATGCTGCGTTTTTTAAATAAGATAAATTAATATCAGATGATTCTAAAAGTGTGTAATGATTGACGTGCGAAGTATGCACGTAAAGCATTGTAGTCAAAAACAGATCCAAACAAAATATAGTTTAATATTGATAAAATAATAAATAAAATGATATAATATATATTCTAAAATTCATTAACAAATAAATGCATAGTATTACTTAATTATTATAATATTCTGTTCATAATTACTCTTAAGCAATTTGACATATTAAAAACAATTTATCAGCGATTGTTACATTTTAAAATAACATAAAAGATGCATACACCATTTATTTCAATTATTGTATATAATTTCTCATTTATGCGACGTTTGTTGTTCACAAAATGTTGACGGTGTGTACATACAATTAACAATTATCTCTTAACAATTAACAATTAACATATTAATCGATTTAATATGATATTCGTAAATTGCTTTGGAAATTATGTTTTGAATTAATATTGAATTATACATTTATGTTTTGTCAAATATTTAAAAATTTTAATTGTTTATTAAAGTGTATTTTACAAAATATTATATTTAATTCGTTAAATTTTTTTAATAAATTATGGTAATAATCAATAACCAATGAAATCAATTATAATGGGTACTAATAGAATAAACGACTGATTATTCATAATTTATCTCCCATTTAAATTCTTCATCACACAATATATTATATAAGAAATTTAGAAAATTGATTAGGACTTTAATTATAGATTATAGTTAGTAAATTTATGTCAATCATGCATAATTAACTAACATAGTATGAATGTACTGTAGTACAAAATCAATAACATAATTATTTAATAGAAATATTATCATTTATTTAAATATACGAAATATGTGATAATCGTTTTCATAAATATTCCAAATGCTGTGTTGATAAATAATAATGTACTTATTTCACTGAAACATATTATACATATTTCTCACATGTTAAATAGAACACATATTTAAAATGTTTACAAACACGTACTATACTTTCTATTATTACAATATTTATGTACAAAAACTTTCAAATGCATAACTATGCCCGAAAACAGTTTAGAATATATATTACACTGTGGAGTATGTGTACAGTGATTGTCTACATCGGTATTGAAGATGTCTTACAGTGTCGCTATTTTTTATTTATGTTGTCAAATATAGTATCTACGCAGTGGTTTCATTTTAAATATAATTTGTACAAATAAAATCATGAATATTAGCAAAACCCAGTATAAAAAGTAGGATTCCTACATGACCTTCAGCCAAACATTTTTGTTGTTGTTGCTCACTGCACTGTTAATTAAGAAACGGCCGACAATGGGCAATCATTTACAAGGATTTACTACTTCCACTAAAAAACAAAAGTTTGGGAAATGCCTTTATCTAAAGGGTGTCAGTTTAGGAATTATTAAGTAATTGATAGAAGAGCAATACTGACGGTTGATAACTGACCACATCATACATTTATGAAACTTCATTGTTGATATTATGTGGAAGAGCCTTGTCCGGAATCATTTACCTACTTTATTATGTAATCGCCTTATTTTACAATAGTTGTTTCTGTTTTTAAATGTACATTGCGATTTTATATTCAATGATACTTATTTCATATAATATTGATGGTATTTATATCAAAGCATGATAAATAAATCTAAATATACCTAAATTAATCTAAAATAAATCTGAAATGACTGTCCTTTAAATGTTATACAATTCTATATTATTTAAATTCAATTTAAATGTATAAGTTTACATAAACTGTGTAGTGAACTGTAGTTTCTACGGACTTCGCCTAACTAACTATCTGTGGTAGGTGATATGATAACGATTTGCATGCCAAAATAATCCAATATATAAATACGTGGTTACTGTGTACACCATGTCCGTTAGTATGCAATGTAGGTTCATAACTAAAAATATGTTTAACTTTGTAAACATGAATAATGTATAAGGAATCGGAAATGTTCTTGTAGTTTACTTTTACATCAAGTTATAACAAAAAGCATAACGTTGTGTGTATAATATTGCATTTAATTGCATGAATATCTTCCACATGATGATCAAACCGATACGGTACATTTAAACGTAAAAAAAGATTAAACATATATATATATATATATATATATATATATTACACATTTAAAAATATAGTTAACAAGTCGTATAATAAACATTTTTATAAGTAGCTTGTATTCACATCATTTTTTTAAGCGAATAGTTTTAAAACTTATTTTATTGAAGAAATCATTACCAGATTTTAAAATAAATTTGCCTTCTTTAGAAATCATTTACGGTATTTATTTTAATAAAGAATATATATATGTACAATATATATATTCGAATTTTATTATTAAAATCGAATGTAATACGATGAGCTGCACATTAATAACAAAGGCTCGTTTTAAAATAGTTTATTTTCTAAAAATAATTTTTGAAGTTACATATTTTAAAATTTGTGTATTGCATATTGTATATTAAATAATTTAGTCGTCTGCAAAATATACTAATACAATAATAAATGTAAACTGAATTGGTGAAAAATTATAATCTATACTATTTGATATATTTATTTATTTTAATGCTAGTGTTTCACTATTTAGACACATTTAACCTATTTTGACTCCGACAACAATTTATACATTTTCTGGGAACCATTTCTATCGGAAAATAGTGGTTTTATATACAAAAAGGCTACTACCTACCAATGAAATTTATAAATTGTTTATTTAAAATGTCTGTACGACATGTTCGCTATAATTATAAGGGAATTAGCCGTGTAAAACTAAGAACGTTGGAATGATGCATATACCAATGTTTAGTCTAATATTCAGTACCTCTCATATTATCAATATGTTTGACTGTCCGCCAAGGAGACGGATACAATTTGCTTACGTTAAAAAATGAGGAAATCACCCCCTTTAAAATAATGCGAATGACTCTACTGATACGATTCGTAATAAACACGTGTAAAACCGTAATATTCCAAATTAAATCTTCTTAATTGGAACTACCGGTATTTTTAATAAATTTCTTCTTTAATTGATCTGTTTTATTTTGATTAGTTATTTGTTATTATTATTTATCTGATTATATATTTTTCTTTCTTTTAAAAACAACTGATTTTGTGAGCTGTCTTTTAAAAAAGCCATGTGACGATATTTCATCTAATTAGCCTCAATCTATACCAACTTTTTGGATTACTTTCTCACAGAATTGATACATTATTTGGAATTTAAAAATATATATATATTTACACATAGTATTATGCTGAAAAAGTTAACAAGTTTAAACTTTTCGATGCGTGCATCTTTATCAACGTTATTAAACAAAAAATGTAAGATTATATAATATGCTATTCATTTTATTATTCAGACCGTATAATATTCAAATTTAAACTCCTTGAAAAATTTATTTATTTATATAGGAAAAACAGTTATAACAATCAATAATAATTATATTATTAAAATTGAAAACTGTTGGTGCAAATTGAAAACAATAATTACAATTTTTATGAACATTTATTAACTTAATTTAAATTTTATGTACGATTTAAAATATTTTTACAATTAGCAAAATAATGTAAATTATTTGAAGTAAAGGTGACACATTTAGTAATATTATCGTTAACGTTATTTAATAAAAAAAATCTATCTATCAACTGGCCCTGCAGAATTAAGAGGCTATATGCAACATACTTATCTGTACCCATGTGAATACGTTTGTTGACTATAATTCTCTCAAACCCCTATACGAAAAGCGATCATTGGGACACTATTGGTAATTGTTAAGACATTATATTATACAATGAGAGTGAAGTATTAATAGTACTTAACTTATACGGAGCGATGATGTTTTTTTAATATCAACTAATTTGTTTGTAGTATATAATCAATTCAAGGTGTTTATAATTTCACAAAACAAGTATAAATGCAACAATTAGTTGTTTAACAGAAATGTATACTTTGTTTCGATTTATTAAATCACACCGACTAAACATTTACATGGATTTCCAAAATTTTCAAAAATATGTTATGTTTAGGAATTTAATATGGATATTATATGGTAGCTTTCAGCAAAATATGTGATATGTTTGTAACGATAAAAAATTAATTGTTAGTCCTTTCAAACAATTGATATTGTGTCCGTCCTAAAATGCGAAACCTTGATATAAATTTTATACAAAATTGAATTGAACAATATCCTAAATTAGTTTGAAAAATAGCCACACAAATATTTCAAAACAACAAAAACTCCTTTTTTAATACAAGGTCAAATTAATTAGACGTTTAGCCCAACCCCTTTTGACTGTACTGCTGTTAATGTAATTTGAAATATTATTCTATGTTAATAATCACATCATATGTTATTGGCTTTACTTATGTGACTTTTCTATTCATTTTATCCTGCCCCACCCTTTTAGATTACTCCTATGGACCTTGACTTCCCACATCATAATAACCGAAACAAACGCGGCAAGTCTATAATACTTCATTATAATATATGCAAATACATAAAACAAACCGCACATTCATTATAAAGTATACGTTAGGTACCTGTTTCTACCAGATATTTGCAAGAGGACTCTTGTATAAATATTGTGACTATACATTCAGTCGACCCATAGGACTACCATGACCTTGTGTTAATTTAGACACAATAGTAAACTTTGATCGTCTGTACCCATATCATTGATAACATTATACATATATATATATATAGAATTATAGAATTATTAATAATTTATATTTTCTTATATAATGAACGACAGTTTAAGATGTGAATACCAAAACCAATATTTTTTATCGTTTGACCCTTTTAAAGTATAAATCATGTCGACAATCCGTGATTAAAACTATTGACCACAATAATTGTTATTAAATTGAGTTTTTGCAAAAAATATTCAAATATTTTTAAAATGTATTGTTTGCCATTATATCTTACAAGCAAGTACCGAAAACAACCTATCTTATAGATACTTTATCTTAAGTTAACTTATCTTACCTTAATGTAATTATCGCTTGTGAATACATATGATTTTAGTCGCATCGATTCAATATATTTTATAACAGATATAAAATAAATGATTCAAAGATACTGTACTATATTTTATGTTGCGCTTCATGAAATTATTGATTTTACATGTGAAATGTCACTATCGACTGGTACATTGGACTGGTCACACTAGACGAACCCATTCTCGGGTTCAAATAAGGATAACCCAGAAGAAAAAAAAGAGGAATAATATGCTATTTATGTAAATCAAATGTCAAACGAGCGCTGTTAGAAGTCAACAGTGTGATATGCTATTAAAGCCGCACATTTTCTTAACACATTTCATATTCTTGCGAAAACTATATTTATTTTTTAACCTGTCAATGTCCTAATTGTCAAAAAATAGCTATGAAATGTAACATTTTAATATATGATTTGGCATATATTGTATATTTTATATAATACTATGATATTTTCAAACATTTATAAATTTCTAAGAAATTTCGAAAATATAGACACTTTTGAACATTTTTAAAATTTATAAAATATAAAAAATTCGATAAATATAACATATCTAACAATAACATTTTATTTTGAAACTAGTTTACAAAATTTGTTATCCAATGCAAACAACTTTTTTAAATGTGTAATATTATTTTAAAAGTGTATATTTTCATATCATCAACAATATCACCACATGCATATGAATTTGTCGAAATTTAGTATAGTTAGATCTTTTTAGATATTTATAAATTTAGATCGATTTCATTTTTTCAATTTCGAAATGGCCTTCATAGACTATGAATACTTTATAACATACTAAAAATAGGCTAGATATTAATTTTAAACTGCATAATTATTTAATAATATTAGCGTTGATCAGATCTAAATGTACGTAGAGAAATATAAAACTTCAAATTAATTGCCAACCTCAAACAAAATTAATTGCTGTTGAATGAATACTGTGCGCCTCATTCATATAAGCATATTAAATGTTATCAACTCAAATTTGAAAACATAACTATTGTTTTTATTTCACCTCTAGTATCATCGCGGTGTTTTAAAAAGTATACAATTCATTTATCTACATTCATTGCACTATATCTAACATATCGTATATATTTCATCTTATACATTTTCATTAAATTAATTTGAGTATATATATACCATTTTTAGGTGAACTAATTTTTAATAAAAATTTTCAATTTAACATAAAGTATAACATTTTAGAAAACATTTTTAATATAATGATGCATTATTATATATTATATGATATAAATATAGTAAGTTTTTTACATATTAAACATGTTGTATGCAAATGAGATGCCTTTAATAAAACTTTATCCCAACCATCTAGTCCAACACTGATATATGTTAATCACAGATGGCCTAACAGTGAAATCTACACAATATCGTATCTGAAATAAGTTTATGAAATACACATTATATTGAACCCATTTACTTTTCATATTGAATCAATTTATTTTAAGAGCAAATCGATATGCTATTGGAAATATATACCCTTTAAATGCTACTTTTTAATATAGATTATTTCTTATTTTTTTTAAACATCGCAGTTTCAATTCTTGTGGTGGCGAATTGGGGGTGGCACCATCGAAGCAAAGGAAGAAAATGTTTCAAAAAACTGTTCGGAAGTATGCAAACCTGACGACTGCAAATGTTCGGGGGAAAATGGAAAAAGGGTATGCGCATTAGAAACTTAACTTGTAATCCAAATTTGGTATTTTAATGTAATTAATATACATAGATGACGCTATAAAAAGAGATAGAATAGTCATTTCGAATGTTTAAATCGTTACTTTCCATTGCATCCTAATTTCACAGTTGGTACCATCGAGTTATACATTTCCAAGTTATAACTAGATATCTCTTTCCCCAATTTAATGTAATATTAAAGAATATATATAAATAAGAAAAAATAAGCACTTGCTGCAGATGTGATGTAATTTTATTACTACAAATTTTCGAGGTTATACCTCTT
>JAUZND010033280.1:0-22501 GCA_034780555.1 Coelogynopora nodosa
ATACGCTGTTACGCCCGTACTGAGAGGTTATGAAATGTGCGTAACAACATATGATACGCCCGTAAAGAAAGGGTTAATATTCATAAAATATTGCAACTTTTTATAGTAAAATAGAAATTGAAAACATTTGTATGTAAAGACAAATTTTCCAGCCCGATTTTAAAAACTTCATTCCTTCAATGTTTAAAACGTATCTACTTTATTTTTTTGTTTATTACTAAAGTTATGTTATAGTTTGATGTGTTATGATATACAATTTTGCAAAATATTAAAAACCTTGAAAAATGCTAAATGCGCATTAAATAAGACTATAATAATATACAAACGCGACATTGCATTATTATAAACATAGCAAACATAAACTGTAACATACATTAGATATTAGAAGAACAAAATAACGAAGCATACTACAAACTTTTAAAACACAATTTATATATATAATTTACATAACATGCGTTTGACTCACGACATATAATTAAAAATATTACATTACTTTAGAAATTTGTAAAATCTTAACTATGAATAAAATTAATTGATACAATAAAACAAATACTATATGATAAGTTCACGAAATTAAATTTATTGAGATTGTGGATTTAAATTTAACAAAATAAATAGTATTGCCTATAAAAGAACTGAACTAGAACAAAACTATAACAGTATTATATTCAGAATGACGCGCACAGATCAGATCAGGATAAGATGCTTTAGTACAAGATATTAAATATAAATTATATAGTTAGCGCACAGAATTGTAGAATAATAATGATTAAAGACTCTACATTAGAATTAAACCGTGATAATTATTATAAATATGCCGAAAAGACAACAATTTAATGCATAAAACTAAAAAAACAGGCTCCATTTGTATTCCAGTTTAATCTTAAACCGCAATCTACACCCACATGATCAGAATTATTCAACTACAATATTATAAAATAAGAAGCTAATTGAAAATAATTTTAACTTTTATTAAAAAAACATACAATCGTAGTGCATATTAAATCCACTAGTGCAACGAATATTAATTATCAGTTTAAATATAAATGTTGCTGGTCCGGAATGTATTAGAAAACAGTGCTCAATAACATAAAAATTCCAAAAAATCTATACAAATTATAATGAATAAGTTGTGTGGTAATTAAGTACAGGATGGTACTATGCACTATAAAACTCTAGACTTAGGCCATTGACTCTTGACTGTACAAAATACAATACAATCCAGCCCAGGTGTGTGTGTGTGTGTATAAAAGAACACGTGAATGCATTGAAGTTAATGTGATACAAAACAAAATTCACAAAGGGCAATAAATAAATTGTTAGAAAATAACAAAATAAATAATAAGTACCAGCCAGTCCTGATGATAGGGAATATGCTGGAATAGTAAGGAAGGTGTTCACCCATACCGCTATGCTAGAGTGCAAACCAAAAAGGCACATTTGGACAGCAGTTTTCATATGTGATTATAATCTTCATTTATTATTACCTAGTGCGGGTATATGACGTAGTTGAACCACTGAGCTGCCTGTGACAGTTCTGCCTGTTCAAAAACAAGAATACCGTGAGTTCTGTTCAGCTACAGTGAGAATAAGTTGGCTAATTTGTATGTTTTATTTATTTATTTTCAATGGATATTAATTATCATTTTAATAAGTAGGGAAGAAATATGAACCAATTTTTAAATGTAACGCCAGTTTTCTACTAATTATTGTGACAATTAACTATACGTCAATTGTATTTATGAGTTCGTATAATAGAACAGGACGAAAATATTACAAAAGACACAAATACATTATAATTTTGGATTGTCTAAACAAAAACTTACACTAGTTTGAATTCAATAAAAAGTTGCATTACAAAACTGATTGCAATTGGGGTACATGTTGAACAGTATGATACAATGAATATTTCAGTTGATTATTGAGTTTAAATATATTATTTTGAGCAACTCAAACAATGCCGGTGGGAAAAATTTACAATTCAAATAAACTGAGTTTATGCTCACGTTTGCGCTTTACATGATATGTAGAATATTGGCAAAAGTGTAGGTTAGATTACAGCCTTGATATAAGCTTTAATATGTAATATAATAGTACACGCATACTATATGCAAACAGAAAGGCATTTTTATTAAATATAATGCAGAGAAAAGAGAGCACAGATACCTATAGCGACAGTAAGGGATGTGAAGGCCATCTATGTTTATCATGTGTATAACTAGTGCTACATGAATGAAGATAAGATTGATCTCATTTACATAATAATAACATATTTATTACACGGAATTGTTAAAATTATGTTTATTGTTGTGTGGTAAAGCGTTAATATATATTTTTTTATTATGATTTTATCTCTAAGTTAGATAGGAAAAAACTGAATTTTTATATTTTTGGTAAATATAATATAAATTATTTATTAAAGAGTTTAATAATTTATGATCTATAAGAATATTTAACAAATTTAATAAACCACAATATTAACCTATTTCATGAAAACAATCTACTTTTAATAGGTGTTTACAGTGTTGATTTTGTTTTACATTATTTAATGATACGTAAATTGCATACAATGACGGATGACCCATCTATTGAAACCGAAGTTAAATATACCCTTTACAGCAAAAGACAGAGAGATAGAGGGTGGGAGGGAGGGAAGGAGGGAGAGAGATAGGCGCATCAGGAATCCTCCTTATTATCCAGATCAAAGTCCGTCGCCAAACTGAACCCGCGCTCCGGCTTGACCCAGGGCTTGTTGCTGCACACATCGGCATTCCACCAGGCTGCCACCCGGTGCACACTCCTCCCGCCGCCCAGCGGGTTCTCCGCCGTCGCCTCGTGGGTCATCATGCACAGCCGGCACCAGAAGAAGGTGTTCGTGTCAACCAGGCCCATCCCCTTCCAGGCGAAGTAGGCGTTGTAGGCCTCATCGTCCTGGTCCAGATGGTGGAGATAGCGGGCCAGCCGGGCGGGCGAGGAGAACTCGTCCACGTGGATGAAGGAGTGGGGCGGGGAGGCTCGCCTGTAGTCCTCCGGGTGGGCGCCCATCACGATCGGGAGGATATCGTTGCTGTGCCGGGCAGATGGTGATTGGGGTCACATGTCATAAGGTTATCGTTTAATGCATGAAATATATCCCCAGTAGTAGTGATCCGACTCAAAATGAAAAAGAAGCACAATTCAAACTACGATTAAAGTGTAAGAATAACAAATTAAATATTTGATGCTTATTTTTTGAGTTAATTTTTGTCTATCATATTTAATATTCAATATTATGTAGTAATTCTTCAGTTTACTTTCTACTCAATATAGAATGGCTATAATATATTTATAGTGAGGAATATAGACTGACAGGTTTAATACATTGAAAACAGTGTGGAGTGCACTTATATTAAAAACTTGTGGCCGATAGAACTCTAGTATAATAAACGAAGATTTTTTTTATAATACCGAACGTTTTCGATTGTATTAAACAACCACCCTCAGGCTATAACTGTTCAACATTGTGTGCGTAAATAGTCAAATATTACAACAATTTGCAAAATTAGACAGACATACATTATCTGCAGTGATTGTTTGTCTCCTTATATCAGCAGAGGTGGACCCAGAAGTGTTGTCCTGGTTACCCATGTATTAGCCCTTTCTTATTGACATTCACAAATGATATATTCATTACATACGCGTACTTACAATACATACTGTAATATATTTAGTTATTATTATTTTATAAAATGTTATAGAAAAAACAAATGATGAGCCTATACACTTTCTTATATTTAAAACAATTTATGTACGTGGCTAAATAAGCACAGACTAATGTTTTCTATTTCTGAAGCTACAGAAATGAAAATGTAATGCAATTAAAATTCCAATTTCTGTATTAATTTAGAGCACACTTAACACATAATTAAATAATATCGAAACTGTAACACATTGAATCTCTTAACATTTTAAAACAAATAGTCTCTATGACTATACATATGGGTTAACAGCCGTTTGAGTCCTCAAAAATAACATTATGACGTAAAATGACGAATATAAAACATAAAATTTAATGTTAGTGGCATTTTTCGCTAAAAATAGGCAATAAATCCTGGTTCCGCCCCTCTAATGTATGCGCATTCTTGTACTGTCATAGCCCGAGAATGGTTGTTTCATACAATTGCAAACGTTCGCTATTACCAAATTCTTTTCTTCTTTTAAATAATACTAGAGTGTTACCGGCCACAAGCTTTTAATACAGGCCTAATAGGTTATAACATTATTGTAGATATTACAGTGAAAATAAACAAATAGAGTACCTATTAATTAAATATTATAAATATATTTCATGAATATTCGATACCATATTTAATAGCACAACGCATTAAGATCTTGAAATAGTATACCTAAATGACAACAAAAAATAGTTATAATTAATGAATTCGTTACCAAATATTACCAATCCTATTAAATATTATGTACGTATGAATATCGGTAATAAAATATGACAGTTATCTACATTACAATAACAAACATTATACTGAGATAGAAAGGTTAACAAATGTTGTTGGCATTTCACGGAGTCATTTACAATATCAGCAAAAAACCTAATAATAATTAAAACCGACACAAACTATATTCCATGTATGCAAATTTGTAAAATATTTATTATTAAATATGTCAAGAAATTATTAGAAAAAATAGTAATGAATGTGGATGTGTTAAAATAATGTCACCACATAATAAAATCACACAATCAAAAGCAACGTAATTTTCATTGCTTTTTTAAAATATTACAATGCACCAGCTAGGTGGAATGAAAATTTACCTATAGATTAATAAACCACACACAACACTTATAATTTATTCCTGTGGTTAAAATATACTGCAAATCATGGCTACTACAAAATAGACACAAACGCTACAGTGTACCGAAACGAATATGACAAAGGGGACGTTGAGGTGTGTTCAGAATGCAGACGTTATTATAATACAGAGAGCGTTACATGTGTTTGGCTTAGTTTCATATAATTTTATTATATTAATAACGTGCTTTACAGGTGAATAAATTAAATACTATCGTTGTGTTGTAATATAGTTATATCTTAAAATATTATCAGAAAGGGATGAATGCCTTAGAGGGCCTACAAAAAAATTGAAGTTGCAACAGCTATACTGATCAAAGAGGGAAATGGAAGTAAGAATACGAAGGTGAAATTCCGGATGAAAATATTAATTAAATGCGCAATAATTTGAACCGAGAGTTTGCTTTGACTGACACTCCGGGAGACAATACTATCGATCCATACTCATCTTACTGAAAGTAAACCTGAAAATAAATTAATTTTGTTTATTTTGACATAAAAAGCTTTTCTAGTACTACGTGTGCCTCTCGTTTTTTAATGCGAAAACGTATACAGTTTGTTCAGTTTAATAAAAAGATAAACATGAACATTACATTTTTAAAATTCTAATTAAATATAATTGTTTTTATATAATAATATTTAAAATGTACATAAAACTGTTCTGCCGTGTGATCATTGTTTGTTGCAATATTTGAATAATTCAAGTTGTATTATTGTTTAAATTGAACTTTTTTCCCGACAAAATATTCAAACAACAAACAACGAAACTGCACAACACCAAGAAGTTCGGTTGTTTGAAATTGGCTATATAATCCGGGTTGTAATACATTTTTATTGTCATAAATGAATTAAAACAATTTAAACAAATCTAGAAAATAGTACATTTATTATTATTAAATGCAAATTTTAACTTAAATTATAAAATGATTCTGATTAATTCATATATTTTGATAACTTCCATCACTATATATGATTCAGATATAAATTCTTCTTAGCTGTTTACAACGCTTTGAGAGATTAAGATTATAAACTATAGGCATTTAAAGCAGTTTTATTATTCAAAATTGTTGTGGAAATGTATTAATATGTCGAACACAATATTCGTATTATTGAAAAGTAAAATAGACAAATTTCAATATATTATAATAATAACTCTGCATTAATCTGTCAATCTAGAATAATATGGGAGAGAGAAAGAAAAAGCATACCTGAGTGCATTGAGGAAGTACTTCTCAGTGATATAGTCGCGACAGTTGGAATTCTCGAAGGCCAGGTAGAACTTGTAGTCGCGTTTAAGCATATCGAAGCAGGCGTGGGGATTGGACCGGGGACAGACCGAGCTTCCGCAGTGACCGTAGATATCCACCTGGTGAGGTGGTGAATTGCAAACTTGGACTAGCTCACACCTGACAATATGTATACTTAACCCTAGCTGTAGCAGCATCAATGTAGGGGGGGGGGGGGCAATCATTACCTGTGTATGATAGTTGACTAATCAAATCTATAGGCCTATAAGCCTATCTGCAATTTTCAGTACCTGCCTATTTCTTAATGTTTTTTAGATTTTATTTATTTTAGTTAATTATACTGGAGAACGTGATGTCGTTATACTTATGTATATCACCAGAATGAATTAAAAATAAACTTTATCAGATAATTTTCTCTCTGAATCAATTATTTAAGATTTTAGGCTGAACTTTACATTGAACACTTACATACGTGCATAATTTTTGTAAAATTATTTTTTGGCGTATAGGGACAACTAAATACAAACGCTGTCATTAATGAAAAATATTAGGCTAACATAGTTATTACAAGATATATTTTTCCCATCTAATATTATCCCATATTTTCACATATTTGTCGTTACGAGCATTTCTTAAAGAACAAATACTAGCCTATGTTTAGAATAACAATGAAAAAGTACACCATGAATACAGTACCGTACTCGAGAATATTTCAATACTATATAATGTGCAAACTGTGTTAGATAAGTTAATACTTTTTTTAATAACTTTAAGCCTGATAGGAAAAACAAATTTGGCTAGTATCTTTATTAAAAAATTAATTAAAAAGCAATGGAGCTGAAATATTTTTTATATTTTTTTAAAAGTAATGAGCCATGTACTATACAATTATATGGTTTTACTGTTCTGTGATCAGGCAGGCAGGCAACATAGGAGAACCTATAATAATAATAATATGAATAATGCATCTTTTCATTCTGGTTGTCAGAGAGGCGAACGATAACATGAACGGAGTGGAGAACAGGAACCAAACCAGACAATTTAATCACTTTATCATTCAGAGTGGTGTATTCAAGATCTGTGATAAGTTTTGATGCACTTAGGAAAAAAATCAATCGAGTTGATCCCCATAATATGCTGATGATGGAAACAATATTTCATAAATGTTTTGATAAGATACATGATTGACTACAGACCGAACTATTTAGATAATATATAGACTGAACTAAAATATAACTAAACAGTTATATAAGAAAGTATATAAAACATATATTGCAAAACACAAACTATTGACTTATACTATTTTAGAAGTATTTTTGTGATATAATCATTTATTTCGATTACAAGTTAACGAAAACCCCCTTTATATTATAAATAACATATCTTATTTTTCTGATTAAAGTATGAATTAGTAGTGCGCGGTATAACATCCGCTTTATCAACTAAGAAAGTAATTAAATAGAAGTAGATCAATAATATATCCTCTGAGGCATAAAAGGCAAGCATGATCATTGAGGCTGAAAATTGTCAAGATTCCTGAGCTGAGCTTGTTTTCACTGTCAAAAATAACACAGCCATAATATAAAAACACGCACAGAACGTTGACGTTTGATAGCTTAGCTACACATGAGTTAAAATCCTTATTTATAGGCTAATAACATAGGAATTAAAATAAAAAACACATAAGCTTACAAAAATCCGTAAACAGAAAATAAACATAATACATAGTTTAAAACTATATACATACACACGCACACACCTGTCTTCTTATATTTAGAAGAAAACCGACATGGTGGTATAAATTATTTGCGTGCAACAAGGCTATAAATATAATAAGCGAAAATGAAAAAAATAGCTTTTCCAAACGCAATAAATAATTGAGATAAAACTAAACAAAAAAGGCTTACAAACGAAACAAAATTTTGTAAAAATTATTTTGTTATTATACCAAATTTAATCATTAATTTCTTAGATTTTTTATATTGTGACAATATGGCAAAGGTTAATGTAGGACACTGAGAATTATTAGTGTATTTTCTCAATATCTCGTGTGACTATATACGGGAAATAGTAATGTTAGCAGGTGTAGGAATACTATAAAATATGTATTACGAGCGACACCAGTCATGGGTTGGTTTGTTGGTTGAACCACCTGAGCATGAGAGCAACTTTGTGTTGTAGTATATGATACCATGTCATATTTATAATATAATAAAGTGTTATCAATTGTTTGTCATTATTCTAATATATATATATATATATATATATATATAATATTAACATGTTTGACTATAATAAAATTAATAATAATTTTAATTTCTATAGGTAGTAAATATCGGGATAATTATTTAATAAGTTAGTCACAAATTGATTTACTGTATATTTAATTCTTTAACATGACTGTAATACAATATCGAAATTGAAATTTTTAATAAGTTTTGAAGGACAACTAATATGTATAAAACCGATAATTAATATATACTTCGATTTAGAGTTCCGTGTTCCAAGACAATTAAATTCTAATGTGTATTTTTATAAACTAAACTTTAACACATTAGGCAGATACTACATTATTATAACACGTAATACTTACTTAAAGGAATTAAAAAATATATACAACAACTATATAGAGATAGTATTACAAAATAGTATTGTAGCTAGTATTGCCATTTAATTGTCATTTAAAAAATTATACAACATTTTTTAAATGAAAAAGAAAATTGGTGGTATGTCGTTTTATCCATAATGCACCATATCTATTGTATTATAAATAAAGGCCTAAGCTTAAGATTTAGCTTATAAGTATACATCTTTTACTTGCAATTCTATTATTAGTTGAAAAATAAACTGTAATTAAATAAGAAAACATTTATAAATGATGTAACAAAATGGAGAAGATGGCTTATTTACAAATAGTTAAACAAATGCTATAGTATCGTCAGTAATAATTATTATAATAGTAAAAAATAACGTTGTTTGTACAACGATATTAAAAAAATATTTGCTTAAAGGATTAGAGTCTTATACCGGAATAAATTATTTCAAACTGTAATTATACTCAAAACATTTGGTAAAATTTTTCATGCAAAAAATCCACCAGCAATAATACCCACTTTTGTTTGCTAAAACAGAAATATTCGTGGGAGAGAAAATGAAATGTTTATTAAAAATATTTATTTTTGGCAAAGTTTAATGTCTGACTGAGAGACTTGTAAAGTAACAATTAATTCGAGTATAGAGTACAGTAAAACACATTAATAACGTTATATTTAACAGTTTTAACATACAATTCAGGGTATACTATAAATATTTACTTTACTTTAGATTTCATATAAAAGTATATTGCAAGAATTTGAAAGAAGATTTTTGTCAACTTTTTTTTCTCAGACATTTATTACTGAGACATTATATTATAGTATAGCTTAATGCTAAACTAGACATGACTTGGGCGTTCCAATATTAGTTTTTGTATTTAGTGTTATGTTGCAATCAACTTCTGTGGTATTTATTAATGTTCTCATATCACATTGCAACATATAAAAATGTATAATATTATACACAAAAGCTGAGCAACACAAATATGAACATCTTAAGGAACGTTTCAATCTGATATATATACAGTATATATATATTGTATATTCATAGATGTGAAAAATGAATGTAGTATAGAACTGATGAATGAAATATAAATGAAAATCGGTTTGAACCATCCGACTTAAATAAGAACGAAGTACTAATTATATATAAAATAATAAATTCAAAATTCAGAAAACAGTGAATTAATTATTCTGTCTAATGTTTACATAATTCAACAAACAGGATAATTCAGCATATTAGATCGGCCGACACGGATATTTACTTCAACAATCAACTTTAATTTAAAAATCGCACTATAACACTGAATCTAAAAATGACGAAACACTAACTATAACACAAGAAAGAATTTAAATTAATGAATTTATTGACGCGAAATATCCGATGATACAGCAAGCGGATAACATAATATTACATATAATAACATATATAACAATATAGATAACGCATAAAGATACGAAGTAATTTTATAAAAAAGGATATAAAGCAACAACATAATCTTATTGTGTCACTTCATATACCTTTGTGATAAGTTTAAATCAAGCTACCAAATTTATAAAAAAATTACCAAAAACAGTTTGCAAAAATATTTTTAGTGTACAGTTTATAGCTGGTTTAGTATGTTGGTATCCAAGTTGGATAAATCTTAAATGAGTATGTTTAAATTGTTCCCACACTTGCTATGCAATCTGTATTTCCAGAATTCAGTTATAACCACTATATATTATTATCCAGTATCAATGTTTGTTTTTCTTACGACTATACTTAATCAAATTATTGTTTTGTCTATACAATTTAAAAAGGAATTTATTATAATATAAGTATTAAAGTAGTTTAATTTTTCAACCATTTAAAGTCAACGGATCAGTTGAATTAATTTCATATAAAATATAATTATTAAAAAATAAAACAATAATAGGTTTGTTTGAATGAATACGACAAAATAAAATAAACAGGATTGTAATCTCAGCCGAAGATATAATATAGTAGGCCTATTGCTGCACACTAATGAGTAATTATGAGTAATGAGTAATGATTAAGCACATCATAACAAACTGAATAATGACCCCCCTCCCCCCAGCCACACACACCTTGATATGGGCGGAGAGTTGCCTAGCGTACTCCAGACGTCGGTTCCTGGCGCCGCAGTTGCTCACAAACCAGGCCACCTTCTTGGTCTTGCCGGCGGCGTAGTTGCGCGTCTGTTTCGTGGTCAGCTGGGTGAAGTCGTAGGGTGTGTACTTGAAGTAGGGCGTCACGATGGTGGAGTCGTGCCGGTAGGTGGCGGTCCAGTTGATCTGGAGAGAGAGAGAGAGAGATATGCGTTAATTCTTCTACAGTATCAAGAGTTACAATAAGTTGTCAACAATAATTCAATTTACAAAAACAAGACTCAGTGGATAAGTGATTAATTAATATTTATTCTATCTTAAAATATCAAACATACAAAACAATTGTTTAAGGCTACCTATACGTGATTTACTGGTTTGTGCGCATTAATTAACTTTATATTGGAAAAATATATTCGAAATTGTTTTATACCAATATGTTTAAAACAGTTTTTCAATATATTACAAATATCGAGTAGCCTAGGTATGCAGTGTAATGCATTATCTCAAGAGATGAAATTAAAATTAAGCATAACAAACCAAACAACACCTTGAACTAATCACACCAAAATAAGCACCATTTATTTCCATGGTTTCATTTTCCCTTAACATTATTAAACATGAGAGATGGTATAACGTGTCTAACAATTAGGTAGGTGACTTACAAAGGCATGAAGTCGGTATCACATAGAATACGACATAGAAATCTGATAGAGATCTTATAATGAAAATATAATAACATGTGTCACTTTTACATGACAATGTTTCCTGTCCTAAACACTATTATATAATAAACCGTCCATGTTCATATAGCAAAAGCTGATAAGACTAAAATTAGAACACGGACGTTATACGCTTAATTAACTTTCTACATAATTGTTAAGAATTAGCCGTATTCAATCAGTGTTGGAATAGGGATAGTATAATAAAGACAGCACTTAGACCATCTCTGTATAAACCAAACAAGCTTCCGACCCAAACACCAACAAACAATAAAGAAATTGTGCATTTTGAAGATCATCCTTCAACGTATAAACGGAACTGCCAGTTTTCATTTTGATCGATTTTTTGTAAAATATTCCCTTCAAACTTTAATTGGAATTTCTCTTTAATTCTTTAACTAATTAGTGTTTAGAAAGTTAATTACCTTTGAAAAATAGGCAACATCAAATAACTACTCAAAAAGTGTCGCTTTTTGAATGATTCATATTTTCTCAGGCTTGACAGTGTTAATTTTTATACAATTCATATTATATATATATAAATGTAACATGCACCATTTTTATAAATTATTTAATACACTTCTTTATTCTTTTCCAGGTCGGTTGGTTGTCGATAACGTCGTTAAAATAAATATTCCAAAAAAGATAATAAAAAATCACCAGGAACGAAAAGTGTCTGCAATATATTATATAATGGTTCCTTGAATATAAGAACTTTTAAAGTTTGAAATATTATACCTTACTTATTATTACCTTATTTCATTGCTAAAAACAAAGTATTCAATGTTAATCAAAATAACCTGAATGTTCAAATGACGGTAATATTATTTTTAGATTCTAAAAAATAATATTTCATTTTACTATCATTCAAATTGATATGTAATTATTAATTGTTAATATGTAAATCATATGTAATTGATAATTTATCAATATACATATATATATATATATATGAAAAGAAGATGCCTCCCAAATTATTATTAGAAAATTAGTTTATGGCGAAATCAAAATTTTGTAATGTAATCTTATTCTTTTCCCTTCTGACTCCTTTGTAGCTAGTGTTTTTTCGATTTGGAATGTTATTCATGCACTATAAAACTTTTGACAAAATATAATGAGATTGAAAATTGAAACCCTTGGACACCCATCTTAACTAATATAATCAAGAAGTTTACTGTCAAACATTGTAAAATAGTATTATGTCACATCCACCTAACATAATTGAATTATTTCCGACCAGTTATTGATATTATTTGTTTGAAGATATATATAACTCTCAAGTTTTGAGGTAATTATTTCAATTATAAAAAAGAAGAGAAAACTCAAACATTCGAGCAGATATGATATCGGCGCTATAACGTCTAAGCCGAGCACCTCCTGAAATAATCTAGACATAGACAAACACTTTCGAGGACTGTTCTTCTTAGTTTCATATACATTTACAAAAGGAATGTGAAGCTGTTGTTATAATTAACGAATTAACTACCCCGTGTTATATCACACAAACGAAGCCGTCTCAGTCCAATACGCAAAACACGATTACCGTATATATGTGAGATGATACAGTTAATACATCTATTTTTCCCTTGGTATTTGACATTTAATAGGTTCAAAGAATAGTTTCAACTTAAATTATAATATGAAATAATATTTTGTACAAATGAACTAGATTTATTACTCTCATTAATAACAATAAAGTTAGTGATGTATTGTATTGTACCTGGCATCTAGTGAGAAACCATTCGATTGAATTGAGTAGTGTGCATTAATTATAAACAAAGACATTTAATTGATTAAAAATATATAACCATTAATATGAATGAAATTTACTCACCACTATAGCTAGACGGAATTGTTTTTTGAGTATAGCAGACAGTTCCCAGAACTACTATCAAATTGTTTTTTGTCGTGACACTAATTAGTTAAGTATAGACAAATTAAATATACAAATGCAGGGACGCCGCGACCGGTGGCAGGGGGTGGGGGGGGGGGGGCTTGGGCTCCCACTTTTCCTGAAAAATTTCACGGGCCCTCCCTTTCAAAAAGCCTAAATTTGGGTCCCTCCTGAGCTTAGCCCCCCACTTTTAAAAAGCTTCCGGCGCCACTGAAATGAAGGTGGAATGTTAAAATAAATATAGTCTTATTTGTACTTCTGCATGGTATCTAAGAATGATTTCAAGGTTTAAACCGATATATTCATTTCAAATTAATGCACACCCGTCTTATATAATTATCCTTTTCATTGTTATATTTTGAACTGATTGCACTATTTCTCCGTACAATCATTGTTGCAACGTTAGCAATAAATTCTACGGATGATGCAAAAGTAAATATTTAATATATTTATTGGATGGTTTAAGAGAGGTTTGGGATGATAATATAAATGCAAGAAAATAAAAAAACTAAATTATATTTAATTTTATGTATACTTTTATAAATTGTTTTATACTTACATTTTATGAAATCTTTTTTATAACGGTTAATTTTTACACAGAGTGGCAACTGTTTTTATATATTCTTGAAGTTTCGAATGCCTTTTTATAAAAAATATTTTACAAATAATATAATATCCAACCAGAACGATATAACAAAAAAATATTTTAAAACGATAAACTATTTTGTAATATAGGTTTAACATTGATCATAAAATGCGACGAGCTTGTCTCATTGAGTTTCATTGACCTCTCTATTTTCCTAATAGAAGAGATAATGGTCCCCTGTAATCTCAACTTCAAGTGAGACAAGAAGAAAGCGCGGAGCACCAGCCCCCCGCACTGCACTACACCCACTCACCATGTAGTTCATGGAACTGATGCTGGGCAGGGAGGTGTGATAGGGGGACTCGAGCATAAACACGGCCCAGATCTGCCCAAACGGCCGCTTGAAGAAGGGCATCTGCCCCATTACATTCTGCCAGACAATCAGGTCGGCCTTATCCGCCTGGCTGCGGTCGCTCATCAGGTCGCAGTCCTTCACCGGACACTTTTCGAACACCGAGCGGCCCGGTCGATCGCTGCCCAGCCCATTGTAGAGGAGGATCCGCTTGGTTTTCGAGTGGTTCTGTGGAGGGGGGGGGTCCAGCTATTTGATTAGTCCAGAACATTAAATCGAAATTTCACTTGGAATTTTCAAACTGAATCAACTAATAAAAGTAAAAACTGGAATAGCCTACTTGGTACTTCGAAAAAAGAAATGGCAGGCTGGAATAGAATTAGGTAATTTTAAATTGAAGTTACACATGAAGATTACACAATTTCCATGATATTTTACGATATGAATTAATACATTATAATATGATATAAATGCAAGTAAATACATAGTTATATTTATTTCACAATATTTTTGCAACGTTAAACATACACTTTCCATATTTGTGAATTTTATTTTTTGACCTCTTATTCTTCTATTAAAAGATTAAAAGCCTGTCATTGTTCTATTAATTAAATGTGCATTCATAAAAGAACAGTAAATACTTTGTTGTTTTTATCGTTTAATCGTTTATCAGTATTGAAGACGGTGGAGATTTCCAATATTTAAAAAAACAGTTATTACAAATTAAATGGCACAATTATAAGTTAGGTATCGAATGCATTGCTACTTTTTCTTCCTACAATTTTACAATACAATATACACTATAAACGTTTTAAAAATAACATAACTTATACATATAATTTACCCTTTACCGTTAGAAATTTTGCAATATGATATTGTAAAATACTATAATATGTTAAATTATAAAATATGACGGTTAGATCTCTGTTTATAAGAAAGCCTATACTATAACATAAATGTGTTTTGAAGATGTGAATAATAAGTAATAGGTGTTATAATTGACTTTCTTAATTTATTTTTCATATAACAAAATTATACAATCATTGACTTCAGAATAAACAACGACAAAGGAAAGATTAATGTATTTTTTCATAAATGATTTAAATAGCATAATTAGGGAAATTATTTGTCTTAAATAATATTAGTTTTCAATTAGTTAATTATATATTTTTACATATTTGCTAATTCTGCAACTTCAAACATATTTGAATTTGACCCCTAAAGACTATAAAATAAACGACGATAAAGACAAGATTAATTTCTATTTTTAGAAATAATTTATGTGGTATCATTAGTGAAATGAATTGTATTTACACATATTGAGTCTGCATGTTTACTGGTAAGCAGACTGATTCTTTAATAATTTATAGTTGTCTCGTGAACGGTATGAATAAGATTTATTCCTAGCGTTAATAATTACAAATTATTTAGGAAAATAATTTAAAGCTATAATAGGCTAATAATTGTATTAATGTTTTATATTTATTAACGAAATTATGTTGAATATATAGTAAATGAAAATGTCATAAATTAAATGTATAGCTACTTTTGAAGAATACAAACTTTATAATTATTCATAAAAAACATTAAATAATAATAAATATCATCGTTTTAAAAAATACTTTTTTCTAATCTATAAGATACAAAAATCGAAATAAATTAGCAGTTAAAAAGGATCTTCACTACAATACGCCAATAGATAATCCAGTCAAATATACACCATTATTTCTACACGTTTTATAGGTTCTACGACAAGTTTTATATTATTTATTACCTACTTATACAATATAAATATTAGGATAAATTATTACTAAATAATCTACAATAGAGTAGATTATTATTATATGTACCTATGCAATTATATATATATATATAGGTAAGGTAAAGGTATCACTCCGGATTATAAGATGAAGATAACTCATTCACTGCATATGATTGTGCCATCACAATGTGAGCTCTATATAGTCACTTCAGTAGGCCAACACGGTGACTAGGTTATATATGCGAAAGGTGCTTACAAGGTATGCAAACAATAGATCCTACACTGACTCAGACTTACCTCACTATAGCAAGCCATCACAGCCAGGCGAATAAATTTGACAGAAATAACAAGCGATGTTGATGAACGAACTAATTTGAGAATAAAAATCGATACCATATAATAAAGCGCGTGGAAGACTATAGTAATCAACTATGAAAGAAATGGCGTTGATTGAGTATGACATTTATATTTATTTATTTATTTATTTATTTATACCAGAATGATTTCATGGAAAATAAATTGTTTAGTGAAACTGTTAATTTAATAAACACTTAACAGTAATATAAGAATTATTGCAATGATAATATAATTATTTATGAAGTCATTATTATCATTTATTAATACATTATGCATTGTTAAGCATTAATAAGTAACTATCATATAATTATAAAATTGTTATTTTATATAGCCTATAGAGAGACAATTATAAAAACACAACGTAAAAAATAGTTTTTTTGTTAATCTATTCATAACAACATGTTTTGTTTAAAACATTAATGTCCAGCCCAAATAATTAGCTAACGAGAATGAATAAAATAAACAATACTTTTTAAAGCTGTTTTAAATGTTTTAATGTCACACGTCACAGTTATAATAAAGTTCAAAATGGCATGATTTGTCATATTTTAGTTACACCTTAACGCTTGATTGACATGTCCATACTTAGTACAAAAAGTAGAAAACCAAAGACTTGAGTAAAAAGTCAGAACAACTGAGAAAATACAAGATGGAACACTTCCACAGCTAAACTTTTTCTCGCCATCTTATAAGAAGTGAACTCGTGTTTATTTTAAAAGTGAGCGAAAAAGGGGAAGGAAGAGAGAGATATATATGGTAGATTGTGTACCAATTTAACTCTAAGACGAACGATTCCACAGTCCACGAGCCGTCCTAATCAGAATTCATCCACTGACTGGCTCTTCAACATTTCACTCGCTTTTTCTCTCGGTCAGAAAGACTACTAGCCTATTCCAGCGAATACTTTGAAACGTGTTTTTATTTTTTAAATGTAATTCTCTATAATAATACAGCAATCTCCCGTCGTCAATCGACAATACAATTATATCCTCGATAAGTGTCTTTTAATGTCCCATCGAAAGACAGCTATATGGACCTATAAATTATTATTTGTAAATGATGTTTTCTCAATTCAAGTTAACTAATTCTACAGAGTGAAAATCGGTAAAATTGAAATTGTGTTATAGATTTTTTATTCGGTAGATATTTAATTATGTTACAGCTAGTCAAGTATATCTTTGACTTTTCTACTTTTAAATACATAAAACAATTGCAAATGTATCTTAACCTATTTTTAAAATTAATGAAGACTCCAATTAAGTTGTAAAGCAGTTAAGTATGTAATTTCACATTTAAAAAAAATTAAAAGTTAGAAGTATAGTGAAAATTAGTCAATATGCCGTATCACAATTATTTCTAAACATGAACTGTGTTTTATGAGAATAGATGAAGTGGGAGGCGACTCTATTCATTTAATGTGCTAATCATGACAACTTCTAACAGATCGACAAATTAAACTAAAAACAGTATAATAACCGACCCACCTTAACAACCGAAGCCGGGATGTAGCGCATCTGATTCCAAATTCGGTCATCATTCTTGTCCTGCACCTCGTCGTAGAAGATTGGAACATTGTCCGTGTAGGTGGCCAACCGAAACTTCCCCTGCACATCGAACAGGTCGTTGACCATCTTCCCCCCACCACGTGTACTCCAAGTGTTCCGACGTGTGGAGGCCTTCCCTCCCGGCGGCACTGCCCCAGCATTGTCTGATGCCGCCCTATCAGCACCATCAGCACCACCGAACGGCGCCTTCAGGATGTGATCGTGGAACTTCTGGTCGGAGTATGCCAGACTGTCGGCAGCACGACGGCTCTCCCGGCTCTCTTGGTCGAGGGCATCGCTGGCGCGGAGGAACCGATTAGACGGGTCTTGGTTGTTAACGTTCAGTTCCGACTTGTCGCGCGTAACGATCGTCGTGTGAATGTTGAGCACCACAACATAGCCGACAAATACTAGCAGGAGCTTCGATATGATGGTCACGAGCCTCCGCATTGACTTCTCCACCAACTGACTGTGTTTCAATTGTATTGAGGTGTATAGAGAATCTTCAGGGCGACCCAACAGTCGTTAATTCGCTATTGCATTGCAATTTTTTAAATACTGGTTTAGTTAGATTAGAGCACATACTGAAATAGAAATGTACATGTCAATAAGCAAAAAATAAACTGTCAGTAGTACTATTCTTGAACCATATATAAATATTATAATTGTATATATTTTTGCAAATAAGAAAATGATGAACAAGTTCCAAATAATATAAAGCTACCACATTATATTTGTAGTAAACGTTCGATCTTACGTCACAATCGCATTATATTAAATTATAAAGCATATTTCAAAGAAATTAATACAAAATATAAATTGCAAACTAATATTAAGCTATCAATATACCATAAAGACGAATACGATATATATTTTAGTTTATATGTTGAAGGATGAAACAAATATAATTTAATACCTTTTTATAGTATGTTGAATAAGTTCGACATCGTATTCTTATTAAATAAAAACAATATATATATTGGTGTAAAGTTTAGCACATTTAGTCGACAAAATAAAGTTAAATTAATAAGCCATGTCATGTTACAATGTTTTCAGTCACTTTAAACAAAAATTGAAGTATATACAATAATATATTAATTAAAAGTGTAAATGAAATTATTTAATCCTGCCTTATTATCAATATTAAAAGTATAGAAATAATAAAACAGTAATGTAATTAATTATTTTAATGTGAAAAATCAGGGCAGAATTAAATCCAACATTCATTGAAGAATTTGAAATAAACAGTAATTTTACCCTTAAATACATCAAAGCAATGCATCGATTTCTTAAAATGCAGTAATAGGAGAGAAAATCGTTAAAAGAAAATAATCTTTTTATTTAAACTGATTTAACCATTTTATAATATCTGTAAAAACACTTACTAAATTGTGTTACCAAATAATCAAAGGTATAAAACCAAGTCAAACATATTGAGTAAGGTCACAGTCATCAATAACAATAAGTGTTAAAGTGAAAACTTAAACACAACATGTCAATTGTATGTATATTTTTATCACAAAATAGTGTCAACAAATTCAATAAGGTCGTTTACAGCAAAACATGAGCAAAAACATTAATAAGTAGAAAAAACAAACTCATCTGATCAATACTGCAATGTAGAATACAAAAATGCAAAACTCTGAATCAATATAATATAGAACAATAAAAATGAACAACTCCATACATACTATGAATGCTAGAGCACACAATTACATTCATAAATTGTGTATAAAAGAGACTATCATTATGTGTGGAGTGCAGTGTAGAAGATAGATGAATAGATGGATGGATAGATAGAACACTTCAGACTCACAAGGGACCGATCATACAACAGAGTTTAATATATCAAAATGCAAAATGTTATAAATAATAAATTATAGGACACAAAGAACACAGAAATATTCTCCCCCCCTCCTTTAAAGTAGAAAACATAGTGGATTGTAATAGTAAATCTAGTTTAAAACATTTTTAATGGAACATATTTTAAACTTCTTTATTTAGTGCTATAGCTTGCTGTATTCCACTAAAAGATAAGAATTTGAAAAAGACCAAAAAAATATTTAACACGATCAATAAAACTAAAATGAATGAAGAAATTGCAGAAAACTTTAACAAAAAAGAAACATTAAACAACATCATTATGATGGCATATAATGTAAATTAGCTCTTCACAAAAGCGAAAAAATATTATACTAGTGCAGTCATACGCAGAATTTTTAAAATAAAAAACAGATTCACAACGATTGCGTTTCTAGATCATTCAACAAGTCGACTGTTCTGAGCTCGAATGTTGGGCAAAGAGAAAAAAACAATGTTTAGTCATATTAGCTGTTATTTAACAGATTACAGGTATCGCCAACTATAAGTTAAAGTAACAAAAAACCAGTAACATAGTCTGGACAATAAATACTTTAAGCCACAATACGTTAATCTAAACGGAGTATCATGTTAGTTTTGATCAAATCAATTTAATCAATATGATGTATTTGATTATTACAAAAAAGAAACATGCATCACGGGTAACATTAAAGTGAACCATTTCAATAGTTAATTACATGTAAATGCTTTACAATTTTAGGATAATTACCCAGAAAAAATATAACACTAACCATATCAGATAGAATGTGAAGGAGTAGAAATGATATCATAACAAAAAGCACACGTTGATTTAGCGAATAAATATTATCTTAAATTATCAAAAATTAAAACCAAAACTGGATCAGCATGTTCATATTTTTAAACTGATTATAAAAATATTTTATTACAAATAATATTTTGTCTTATAAAAATATTAAATGAAAATTTAACATAGCCATTAAATGTAAAATTAATTCAATGCTATTTTAAACTAGTACAATTAACTGTTACTAATATTTGATCTTAATAATGCTTCAAATGCTGAAAGACGCTTTGGTGATTTGATGACTTCTCTCAGATAGTGCTTCATGAGTGTCCCGTACTATCATGAGTGTCCCGTACTATCATGATGGTCCCGTACTATCATGATGGTCCCGAACTATCATGAGGGTCCTGTACTATCATGAGGATGTAAATGATTGCAAAGATATTATAAAATAAAAGGTGCTGTTGTGATATGCGAAAAAAACTTTCCTATGTGCAATTTGGCAGTTTTCAAAGAATTCACTCTGCCAATTTTTTATTAAATTTTTATTATTAGAATTAAAATTGTAATATTACAAACATTATTAAAATCACATGAAATAGTATAAACATTATTATAGAACAATTCCATACCATTTTAATATTGTTATATAACAAATTTAGATACATAAAAATGGTAAATGTGGATCATTTGAAAACTGTAAAATTGTATTTAAGATAGTTTTGCATAACGACAGCAAATGATGACATATTATTACTATGTCATCATAATTATAAAGAAAAAAACTATTACAATCTTGTTTATAACAATATAATTGTCAAATTTTAAACTACATTTATTGTACTGGTTATTTTTTCGCAATCATTTTCTCTAAGCGCGACTGAGTGAAACACGCAATACCACTAGTGGGTTTGAAGAAGTGGATGAGTCACGCAACATCACTGATAGGAGTGGATGAGTCACGCAACATCACTGATAGGAGTGGATGAGTCACGCAACATCACTGGTAGGACTGGATGAGTCACGCAACATCACTGGTAGGACTGGATGAGTCATGCAACATCACTGGTAGGACTGGATGAGTCACGCAACATCACTGGTAGGAGTGGATGAGTCATGCAACATCACTGGTAGGAGTGGATGAGTCATGCAACATCACTGGTAGGAGTGGACGAGTCACGCAACATCACTGGTAGGAGTGGATAAGTCACACAACACCACTGGTAGGAGTGAATGAGTCACGCAACATCACTGGTAGGAGTGTATGAGTCACGCAACATCACTGGTAGGACTGGATGAGTCACACAACATCACTGGTAGGACTGGATGAGTCACGCAACATCACTGGGTAGGAGTGGATAAGTCACGCAACACCACTTGTAGGAGTGGATGAGTCACGCAACATCACTGGTAGGAGTGGATGAGTCACGAAACATCACTGGTCGGAGTGGATGTTGCTAAAGGCCCGGAAGTTAGAGATTTGCTCCTCAATAGTGTCCCGGTTCTTGGTGAGATAGACGAGACCGGAGGCCCCGTGTGTCAGCGGGGTAACTATCGAGTTGCACTTGGCGATCACATCGGGGGGAGCATTACTAATCACTACTCTGTTAGAAAAAAGGTTTTTACGATGGTCTGATTAAAAGGGTTTGTCAGACCTGTCCTAGGAAAAACCAATATAGGGTTTGTCTAAAAAACATCTGTACATTAATGATTTTTTATACAATACCATTTAAAGATTTGCTATAGGAAACCCATTAAGGGTTTGTCACAGAGATGTTTTTTAGACAAATAGTGTCCCGGTTCTTGGTGAGATAGACGAGACCGGAGGCCCCGTGTGTCAGCGGGGTAACTATCGAGTTGCACT
>JAUZND010033291.1:0-22497 GCA_034780555.1 Coelogynopora nodosa
CGGACTGAAGTCAGAGACAATTCCGCCAAGCTACACGTGTCCTTTAACATGTCTTTAGAAAGTGCTGTATTGTCTCTGCCTTCATTCCAGAAGGTAGGGAGATCGAGTCCGGGCCCGCAGTACTCGTGGCATTAGTAAACTGATTGCGCTGCCATATTAAGTATATCATATTGTTGGTTATAAGCTGAATAGCGTCCTTCAATTATGATATTATTAATCCTCTGGAAGCAGTAAAGGCCTTTTTTTGGAAGGCCTTGTAAAAAGACATTAGCAACCAGCTAGCAGCTGCGGACAATAAGACAGTAGTTGCTGAAGAGAAATCTACATTCATTGACGAAAATAATAGAATCGAAAGAAACGCAGTGGAAGATGCACTCAGGAAGGCTGCCCACGAGGCTCAAGAGATGTCTGGAAGGAAACCAACAGTGATCCAACAGGATAACGCTCGTCCTCACGTCACAAACGCCACCAAAAGACTTTATCGCAGCAAAGAATGCTGGGGTTCTTCTGCCACAAGCTCCATATTCACCCGACACTAACATCCTAGACCGTTTGTATTTCCCAAGCTGGTAATGGAGAGATGCGAGATAATATATATTTAATTTTTTTAATTTGTTTTCAATTTGAAATTAAAATTTGAAACAAAAAACGCGGAAAGAGTTGTTTCATCCTATACTAAAAGGGAAAAAGTTTGTCCGGAAATAATTGCCAGATCACTAAGAGTTATTTTCAACTTGCCTTATACATTGTTATTGGTTTAGTTATGTTTGAATTAAATAGCTCATTTTCTCTAGGGTTATTTTGTATTAATGGATTATAATTTATCCTACCTAGATTTTTTAAATCATTTTTGTATACAGTGTTGTCTGTAGACATACTAATATATAACTTTTATAATCTCTTTGGGTTCACTTGACTTTGATCGCTATTTGTGTCGTCGTTTGTATATAAATAGATAAACAATGTTAGCGATTGTTTTTAGAATTATGGGTCAATACTTACTTTCTGTTTGTAATCTATGTACTTGACTTTCTGAATTAAATTTAATTAGTATGTACATTACAATAATGTTACAAATAAATACGGAACTTTTGTAGCATTAACGTATACATTGTTTCACATGCTATAATAGGTGCATTGTATATACTGAGAACATTTTTAAACATAACTTATCTTGTTTACAGTAAGAGTGTTTGATTACATTGACGATTATTTGTTAGGTATAATCTATCCTTTTTGTATCATACCATAAATCATATTTTCAAATTTTTTATTCTGAATTTATAGATGACCTTGTAATTTACATTTAATATAATTTTTAGAAAATTGTATTAGTCATATAATATATACCGTAGAGTAAGAAGATATGTACTCTATGGCATAATATAATACCCTTCAATTTTCTGTGATTCTTACCCTGATTTTATGATTTAAATTCTCGATATTGGTTGGAAGATGGTTAATTCTGTTTTTTCGTTCTAAAGTAAACTTATTTTCAGAATTAATAGTTTATAGTTATTTCTGTTAAATCATTACCATTTTGATACAGCCACTATACTGTATGTACTGTAATGAAAATGTGATTTTACATCTTAATTGAGGCGGTAGGTATGTCTTTACAGTTAGTTAATTGAATGAGTTAGTAATAAACTCAATAATCTGTTTTTGACTTCATCTTTCATTATTAGTTACGTACCCACTACATTCCGATTGAAACCTAATAGTGTATGAGTCATTCGACTTCCCTGAGAAATCCGATAGTGGCCTTCTATCCTTGATGCTAGCATACCACTGACTACGTATAAGTTGTCCGAGTATGTAAATACCACCCAGTAATATAGATGATGTGGACATTTTTAAATGAGTCACCGATATTTCTGACGGCTTGAGGGAATTCTAAAAAATCTCTAAAATCTTTAAAATCTAAAAACAATTTGCTGTTTTAGTTTTTCATATATCGACAGAGAGATAAGTTTTCTGCTGCAGATTATGTGCCGGTCTTATAATTGAACAACATTTTTATTTAAGAAAAGCTCGAATAGCTGTAAAAATGCACCTTTAATAATTTAAACACTCATTTTTATTTTATATTGGGACGTATAGAGTTGGCTCTCATCCCTTTCTCTCTCTCTCTCCCCATTCTGGACCTACTGTAGCCAATCGAATGTTCACCTTTAAAAACGAGGACGTGGACTTCTATCTGCCACAGCTGGTCAGTCTCTATGTCCACATGCACGACGTGGCAGAGGCGCTTCATCCCTACTTTGTGCAGAGGTGAGTGAGTTCAGTGACTGAGGATTTCTATCCATCTCTTCCGCTCAGTCTGGAGATGTCGTGGCGACAGCTAGCAAATATAATTTTATTACAGTCAACCTTTTCAGCTAAACCCTAATTTGTTGCTTGCTTTTATTGTTTTAATTTGAACTTCATTATTATCATATTATACTTTGAAAGTGCGTCTGTGTGTACCGTAAATCAAGTTTTTCGAAATTTGGAAAGGTTAGAAAATTGAAATATTGTTAAAAGTCTTGTGTAAGTGTGGATAAGTGTTCCCTTATATCCATCTTTCCACCTTGAATTAAACGTTAAATTTATAAAACATTCTTAATTTACATTTAAGAGTAAATAAGAACATTTATGGCGCAGAATAAGCCATCAAGTCATCGTATAAAAAAGATATAACGTATCCTTAAGCTCCGAGTATTTACATAGTTTTTTAATATAATTCTTATGTTTAACGTTTTATACACAATGTCTGGATTTTGTTTTTATGTTGATAGTTGTATATGATTTGTATGCACGACTATATAGGGATAAATTTTAACTAAAAGTAACATTTTAATTAATATAAATACTTAATTTAGTGTCTTCGAATTTGAAATTCAATTTTGTTCCACTAGGAATATTGATCAACGCAGGAAACTATAGTTACGGGTCAACGCAGCATTGAATAATAAAAAGTTACATTTTCTAGGCTATCAAAATCCACTCTCTCTCTCTCTGCCCTTTAGTGTTTTTTAAAATAATTTCAGCAGTATACATTACAGTGCCGCAAGTAATATTTATAACTTACTGTGCCATACTCTCTCCATTTCGCACACATAATCACGACATAATGTCGATTTTGATGCCCCAGGACGGCTTTACGTCCATTTTCCGGTCTGACAAGCGACCTTTTTCTAGTTCATTAAATGATGATGTAGCCTTTTCCTGCTGTTGCTGTGTGCCAAACTGAGAAAGGATTCTTCAAGGCGAATGTCGGCTGGTTGGTTCTTCCTTCAAATGTTGAATGAAATTCTCCACAATTGCTGCTCCGTTGCGGTTTTTTTGAATAGTTGTTTTTGGGCGGTGTAAGAAAGGTAACGACGATGAACCCTAGTAAGCCTACTATTACAGCGATAGAGAGAAAGAGCGGTGTAGAAAGAACTGTCTCGCCCTACAGCGCCTTATTGGCTGTATAGTGTGTGTTATATAGGAACTTGAAGTGGCAATAATAATAATCAATACCAACCCCACATAACGCAGAACAAATACTACAAAGTTGTTCTGGGGAACACAGTCTGTATAGCGTGTGGTTGTTGTGGAGGATCATAATTCTCTCAGATAGTGTTTTCGGTGCTGGTGCGGTGCAGTCGGAGACGGGAATGTGTCAGCTATGGATTGAGGAGCTGCATTATTTTCACTTTAACTATGCAACTTTTTTGATATCCAAATTAATAAGTCTTCTCTAATAGTCTAAATAGCCGGGTTTTTGTCATAATTTATTCGCGTTGTGTTTAGTTCTCAATTTTGAGGGGGCTAGTTAGTTGAACGTTTGTATTTCAAATGTTTCCCTTGATTTGTTTTTGGACAGAAAGGTTACAAACTTGGTCTGTTGAGACTTGTTATCATCACTTTGCAAATTTTTTTATGATGTAAAAAAAGAAGTACGACAAAAAGTTATTTTTTAACGGAATGGACAATACTGAACCATAACATACTGAATAAAATGTGACAAGTCAATCCGTTAGTTCGCAATTCATGCTGTCATGTGACGCTGTACTACCTTCTGTTAATAATTCTTAACTATTGCACACATTTAACCACGATTAACCAGTCCATAGTCCATTATTGGCATCTCATATTCTTTCTTATTCCCTCTCTCTCTGACAATGCTGCATGAAAAGTTCGTCCAACGTCTAAACATCATTTATTTTTACTGAGTATCCAACTCTGGTGAACTGCTGTTCCTGAAGAGTATTTGCCCCCTGATTTATTTAGTTAGCGCATTTATAAACTATTAGAAATCGATTAGACCTTACATTGGCTGCTACTTCTCTCTCTCTCTCTCTCTCTGACTCCCTTCCTCACCCCTAGGTCTGCAGCGCGACACTATGACGCATATTTATTTATTGTTAGTAAATTCCAACTGCAATTCTATATTTGTAATGCTGTTTGTTGTGGCAACAGTAGCCTATTACTCTATTTAGTCTGTGCGTAAGGATACCGGTTTATTCATTTGGTTTTAACGATGACACTAGCGTCAGTGCCAGCGCACTCATTGCAGATCTTCTTAGCTCTGTATCCCGCTTCGCGTATTGCTGTTTTGACATTCACTAAATTAATTTTGAGCGTCTCAATAGTTCAGTCGCCAAGCCAGGCAGATCAATCACTTTAGCATAATGCTAGCAATGTATGCAATGGAATGCACAAAGTAACTCTATCTACATGTGCTGAATCAATAGTAATTTAATTGCGCCACTCTTATATTTCTCCCTCCCTCTGACCATGAGTTTCAGAACTCTTGTATTTATTTCACTTTCTTGAATGTCAGTTATCAGTTGTACTTCTCGACGCCAAGTATTTAGAATATTCAACGTGATTCATCTGAGACTTCAAAAAGGCAAACAAAAAACAGGTGCTTAATTTTCATGTAAAATCTATAGAGCATAAAAAATGGTTGGGGTACGAAAGATAAGATCATTTTTGTGTGCTTTGAATTATTGATTGCCTTGAAAGCTTTTGCATTCACTTATATTGGCTTTTGAGTTTGTGATGTTGTGCTGGTTTTATTACTTAAAGAAAAACCACTTGAAAATAATAATTAATTTTAATATCCACTGGTATTGATTAACTTTTTTCAGCTTCATGACTGTTTTGTCTGCTTGTCTCAAAATGGTATATTATGTAGGCATGTGTTTCATTTAATGGATTTTTTAATCCTAGTGTTTTTTAAAGAATATATTTAGTGATACGTTGTTTAGATGATTGCCTTTTTTCAGTAGGCATTTTGCAGCTTTTTACTGGAATGATCTATCTATCATTGAAGGCTTTTATTATATAATATAGCCTCACTCTCGATAGCAATATTTTGCAGTGGTGTGGCCTTCATTACAATGTTATATTATAACCAGGACTTTATGGTTATATTTAATACTAGCTGTGCTTCAATAGATCCTTGTGGATATCTACTCTTTAATCTTGTTATTTAGTCACTCAATGTTTTGGTCAGAATTGTTTGTTGTTTTATTGTTATTTTAATATTATTTGTATAAGCTGAGCTTTATCTGCGTCATCAGCTTGTTATATTAAAATATTGTTATTTATTTTAATCAACTTAATATGTATTTATTATCAGCAATTATAACTTTATTATATAATATGTTCTGTTAAAGTTTGATAGAAATGGATGAAACTTTTAGCTTTACAAAGTTTGCTATAAACAAGTGATCTATAAAACCAAACTTTGCCATTTATCCACCTAATATCCTTATTTATTATGTTTTATTGCTATGCATTATTATCATAAATTTTCCTTAAATTTGAACAACTTGATAAACAAATTAAGAATTCGGCTAGACAAGACAGGCGTAATTGCGTAGGAGATTGGATTGAGTTACACCTGATTTAATATCATCTCTCTTTTTCTCTCAGTTTTTCTTTAAATCCCTATTTCTCACTCTCCGGGTATCACTTATTTCCCCTAGATGCGTCTATCTATTCCCATTTGTCTCGATCCTCTATCACTACCCATCTATCGGCTCTATCTACCCTCTACTCTCATCCTATCTTCGTTCCAAGGCTTCCCATATCATCTACCTCTTTCCCATTTACAAGTGTTGTATTTTAGATTTATTATTAATGGTTTAAAAATTATGCACAATGTTGGGATTTTCCTCTCCAACCGTTTTCTCCCTTCTCTATCTCACAGTTCACTACCTCACGAACCTTAGGTCTTCATTGATTCACTCTATGTCAATGGCTGTCTTACGTTCAAGGTCGTAGTGACTATCTCAGAAACAATAACTTTTCCTTCTCCCCATCTTCCTTTCCCCATATCGTTCTGTTTCTCTCTTAGGTCCTATTTTTTTATAGATTCGTATTACCTAAAACTCAAGGAACTAAAAGATTTCAATTCAGATCAGAAAACATTTTTGTTATGAGTATCAGGATGGATTATCATCAATTGTACTCATGTTGTAATATTTGTAAGGTTACTTACCAGGTCTTGGCGGATATCTGATATCCTCTGATATGCTCCGAGTCTCTCGAACAATTTTAGAAGTCAAAATTACTTTTTGAAATTTTAAAGATTCTAACAAACCAACATTTTTGACTGGCCTTGACGTACAATTTCTCTGAACCTCTCATTGTTAGATCACTTCGCAATTTACTTTCACTCTGTTTTCAACTCTACTCATCTATGTTATTCTATCATAATACTCTATTTCTCTGTTCTTGTACGCTATATATCAGTACGCTTTAGATTAGCCAACATTGGGACAAGTTTATAAAAATATACCTACTTAATATTGCTACTTTACTTTTTTTAATGTTCTGATGAAAAATACGAAATCAGGATTGGTATTTTGACTTCTTTATTATCTTGATAAGGTTTTGAGTAGTTAATCATGAATGAGCCATCTATCTGATGACGCCAATAGTAGTATGGTAAGGTGGACTTCTACTTCATGGGGGCGGGGTGAGTTATGGAGTAGAAGTTCACATTTTCATACGACTGTCACTTCTGTAAGAGCGTTACTATTGTGACCCACGAACACAATTAAACTTATTGCAATAGCGACACTTTATTGAGATGTTTCCACATGTTCCTCTCTCTCTCTCTCTCTCGCCAGATGTCGGTCGTCGCCAGAGTTTTCCATCCAACTAGCCTGGTTGCTGGAGGCCTTCTCATCTCAGTCGGGCACCAGCCGACCCAACTGGCGCAGTACTCAGGGTCTCAAACTTCGCGACGCCATCATCAATGAGGAGCTCAAGTGAGTGGGAACTGTTTTGTTTTCGGTACTATTATTGTCAATATTTTAATATTGAACTTTTTTTTTCATAATACAATTATTTTTCTTCTTAATTTTTTAAAGTTTTTTGTGTAATATGCTTTATCTACATACACTACTTGAGAAATTCTGAAAACCTGTGAAATCATACAAAATTCAAAACTATTCACTGTCTAGACTTCTTTTATAATAATTGGTTTATAAAATATTTTATATCGGACAAAAATAACATCGATATATTATTTTGAAAATGATATTAAACTTTATTCATGTTTTATTGTTTTACAGACAGGCCTATTTTATAAGTTACCAATGATACCAATGATGGTTTTATCTCATGATAAAGACGACTTATCTAGACAGTATCTCGGGAAACGTGTTAACTGTGTCAGAAACTTAATTAAAAACAGCGTTCGTTTGTCATCTACACGTGACAATGTGCTCCTGTCTTCTAATTAAATCACAGTAAAGTAAACTGGGATTGAAAGCCACAAGAATGCATCGCAGCCAACCTAAACTGTTGGCTGCCTTTCATGTCCTATTTTGATGATTTAACAAGTGGAATCTGTGTTTGTTACTTTGTGTGACTTTGATTACCAAGACTATATACAATACTGTACATCTCACACATACACTAATAATTGCAGCATTACGTTTTCACAGAGCAGAGTGATTTTGCGCAATCATATCGATTCATTTCTCTTCAGCGGTGTTTCCATTCATTCTTTTGACGTCATTGACAGTCTGTCTGTCTGTGTGTGAGTATACTTTTTTGTTCAAGTAGCGTGGGGTAACATTGCTGATTCCCATTCAAGGAGTGTGCAACAAGGCATAATTTCACATGATTGACGTGAACAGATTATGTTTTTTCAGACGTGTCAGCCGCGTACTAAGTAACTCTACCTTCATAGCCGTCTGTAGTTGTGTGAAAATGTGGTGTTATTTTGTTTCAATGATTTTTGCGGAATTTCTGTTTTCCCCACCACCCACTCTCTACAAGTCTGTTCTTGTAAATAGTCATTCATGGTTGATTCAATCCGTTTCAAGTGTAATCAAAAGGTTTATTTATATTGCCATTATTTGTTTTCTATTATGCTCAATTATATTTGTAATATTATTGTTGAATAGTTTGAGGAATGTTGTGAACGAGTGTTTCTTGATCTTAAGACGTTGCAAGATTTGATATATTAGTGGTTACTACTTACTAGCTGTATTGCTCGATATGAACAAATATCTGAATAGTATGTGACTTAATATTTTGTTTAAAATGTAATTAGAATTTTAGACATAAATTAAACTAAATTTTTAAATAGTATCAGTTTTATAATGCAGAAAAATATTAATAAATCACAATTTTTACCGTTTTAGTTTACATTATTTAGTTTCTTTATTGCCGTATCAGGTAATCACTGACTAGAGATTATTAGAAATAGATATATTAAATTATTGCTGCGCTACGAAGTATATAAATGCCATAAAGCTGCGAAAGCTCACAGAAGCTCACTAAACATTATCTCTCTAAGGTTTTCTGGTCACAAGTAAAAAAACGCATATATATATATACATTACAATGAAGCTTACTACAAGTGGTATCAATCGATATTTTAAATATATTGTGGGCCACTAAAAAATATTAAAATCATGAAACATTTAGAGTGAATAATACTAATGAAAAACCTACACATCTGTAGTGATGACTTTAATTGAAGAACCACACTAATAACCAAGAGTAAGAGTATTATATGCTTAACTATATTGTCATTTTCAACACGTCAATATTAATTTATGAGTTCTGTAAATTTCCTCGATTTATATCGGAATACTTCACGGACCGAAATATGTTTGTAATATTCGCTATAATACAACCACTACACTTGTGTGTCGACCCTTCAGACCTCGGCGGCACCCCAGCTCCACAGTCGCAGCCCCATCGGAGGAAGAAGCTCCTGGCAGCCACAGCACCGCGAAGGGCCCCGCCGATTCCCCCTCGGACGGTGAGCCCTTTACACCACCCCTGGGTGTGCACCATCACCACAATCGGCATCACCGCAAGAGTATCCACGACAACCGGAAGACTCACAAGCGCGCCATATCGGACATCTCTGATCTCAGCCGACAGCCTTGGAACGCGTCTGTGACGTCACTACCACCTCTTTCCGGGCCACCTGTAGTGGCACCGTCGCCGCCAATGGCAACCGTTGCTGCCAGGGCTGGTGCCACCGCCGCCTGCAGACCTTCCACAGCGACCAGTTTGCATCGATCGCAGACCTCCGCCTCCCTTGTGAGTTTGTGCTCTGAGGATTCTAGTAGTAGTAGAGTAAAAGATAACACTGTATCTATGTATTACTCATCAGACTATAAACAGATTTAATTAAGAATTTAAAGGGTTACTAACAGAAGACAG
The DNA here is from genome assembly GCA_034780555.1 of Coelogynopora nodosa. NCBI lineage: Eukaryota > Metazoa > Platyhelminthes > Proseriata > Coelogynoporidae > Coelogynopora > Coelogynopora nodosa. The sequence goes on from JAUZND010033291.1 coordinate 9,679, forward strand.
TGAAGACAAGAATTTTATGTATTATTCATTTATACATAGTTTTTTTGGGGAAAATCCAGAGGAAGTCTTAAGAAATGTAGTGGTCTTATTATCATGCTCTTATTTAATTATTATCAGAAAAAGTCACGATATATCTTGAGAAAGTCAAAATATTTGTCCAACATTTCTTGAATTGAAAGTTAAGTAAAATCTATAGGGCAAAACCATATTCACCAGATAATACTTAAATAACATTTAATAATTATTCAAATATTAAACAATTTGCAAATGTATCATTATATCTGGCTAATTTATAAGTAGGCGGAATTGTTAAAACAATGAATATGCCTTTTTTAAACCATTTATAAAATAAATAAAGTCAAACATAATATTAAAAATATAAATAACCATTAAAAGGAATATTAAATTTAAAGTAAAACATGGCAAGGGGGTGATATAATATGGTATAAATTGTAACGTTTGAAACTTTATAAACTCCAAAACGGGAAGATCGGCTACATTTTCTTGATTGAATGGATTTAAAATGCTTTCTTTTAATAGTTGATGAAGTTATTTTTTGTTCTGTTAAAGAACATGATAGTAATACACCAATGATCAATATTTACTAATAGTAACGAACAAGGTGCAATAATAATGTATATTTAATAAAAATATTACCTTTTATTATAAAAGAAACTTCAGGTATTATTAACGTGCCGATAAAGGTATATGAGATGAGAGTAATTAATAAAATGAGAATGTTGAAACCGTTGATTTTGAAAATTAATAGCACCTATATTAGAAAATTATAAAAGCAAATGAGAACATTTAAGTGAAACGCAATAAGACAGGCAAAAGCTAACGGTACACACTAGCGAAGACTAAATGAGCTGTGACGTTGGTGTGCAAATGGAAGAGACCTCAATCTTGTGTTATTAACCACAATCTGATAAATGTTTCTTCCCTTATCGATCATTTTCTCTTTCGAATGTCTTTTCTCTCTCACTGTACTCACTGTATTGTTCCCGCGGTTCATGTTAATGTTCTTATTCGTGTCACTATACAAAAAAAACTTGGTTAATATTTCTTCGAAACTAACTTGTTAATCTTTTTCTTCAGTTTTATGTAACAGGTGATAATTGTTCATTTGATTTTATTAATTCTTCTCATCATGTTGCACTCGTAACATAGTTGAATTATTTCTGCAGTAATTCAATAAAAACAGACACGTCTTTCCAGATATCGTCTTTACAACACATCTTTTAAACCGAAATGTCGATGTATAGCAAATTTACTTTAGCATAATTGTGGATATCCTTTATTGTTATGGCACAGTAATGACGAACTACCTAATTTGGTGTCTGTTCTCTATTTAAAAATAAATGTAACATTATTTATTAATTTTGACACTAAAAGAAATAAAAAATAAATACTAAATATAGTCAAAAAGAGAATATCTCAACATCTGCCTATTTAGGTATAACACATTGGAATAATCGATCGAAGTAATATATTGTGTGCGATAACACGGAAACATTTCAAAATAATAAGTAGGCTAATCACCAGGCGTCTTTAGAAGTGTATTTGGCTGGAGGATGGGGTTTAATTGACCCACCAGATTGTAGTTTATGCTGGTAAATATTCTCTCACTACTTAATTCCTTATGGTGTAGTTCTTCATGGTAATTTTTAATTGTAATCTTGTTTGCTCTCTGATCGATCGGCCTGGTATTTGGATTTCTGTATATTAGGCGACAAAGATGTGCTGATTAGAATGCCTTAGATACGTTGTAAATATTGTAACCTGTTTTTTTATCATTAATGATATCGTACTAGTTATTTGTGTGCGTCATAATAGTAATATAACGCAAAGTAATCTATGTGGGTATGTTGTCTGTTTCAGTCTAAAACTTCAATTTTTTTAATTCAGACAACATTTAATATTGACTAAAATTGTCCTTTTTATCTCATGTTTCGTCATACATTACATCATAAAGTTTTCTACTCATTTCGTATAAATATCAATTGACCAGTCTAAACCAAGTCTAAAAACTACATAAATCAAAAGTGCAGATTTTGGAACGATAGTCTTCGTATATTTTAAATGGGAAACTATCAAGTTCGATATTTCATGTGACTATCGTTATAATTTGGACAATTTAGAAGAATTAAATGGAACATTTGTATTGTAATTAATAAACTATAAACGAAAATGTTTTAAAGACTATAGCGACCAAAAGTATTGATTTCCTTATTTCATGTGACTATCGTTATAATTTGGACAATTTAGAAGAATTAAATGGAACATTTATATTGTAATTAATAAACTAAAAACGGAAATGTTTTAAAGAGACCAAAAGTATTGATTTCCTCTCAACACAGGACGTCCGACACTCGAACTCCCTCCTGAAGAGTCCCGCCGACTCCAGCTCCGACTCCATCCCCAGCCTGCTCCTCTCGGGTCGCGCCTTCGACAGCGGCTGCCGCTGCGAGTGTCTGATCCCGGCCAAGTGGGGGGTGCGCGGGCCGGTGCTCTGCCAGTGCACCTCGCCCCGACTCAAGACCCAGTTCACCTTCGTGCGCTCCCTGCTCAGGCTGGCCAACAAGCTGGCCCGTTACCAGTCCAAGGAGCAGAGGAGTGAGTGAAGTTCAGTGTGTGCTGTGCTCTTTACTACTGATTGTAGAGAGTCGCCTCGCTCGTAGTACTTGTTGTTTGCCTAGTCAGCACTTGACGCAGTCAAAATGAAAAGCAGCTCCGTGGGTTAACCAGTTTACTTAATGAGATGAACTACGAGCTGCAATTAGTGTTCGTTAAATTAAGACAGCTAGGCTGAAGCTTCTGGAATGTTACGACGAATGAAAGAATTTAATCCTTTTTAAACGACATTATCTTTGCTATCTGGTTTAGTTAATATTATCAACTTAAGAACGGGACTGATTAGCTTCTCTTACGTCCATTACAAAGGAATCACTAACAGGAGACAAAAATGGAAAAACGAAATGAATTAAACGAATAAAACGATTGTTTACCATCGCTATCTATTTTGTGGTCTCCTTATATTATTCTTCGACATCCTTTTCTGTTGTTGTCACTGTTTCTTCCTTTTTCGCACTTTAGTTTTTTCACTCTGACCTTTTTCTATCTTATGTATTAACCTCTACTTACTTTCTATCCCCCCCTCTCTCTCATTCTCTCTGCCTCGTTTTTCATAATTAGTATTATTATTTTTTGAATTGTTCACCCTATTTATATCTTCTCAGTCTTCTCATCTGGCCTTCGCTTCTGTCTCCACATTATGTCACCCTACCTCCCTCCTCTGTCTCCTCCTTTCACTCTCTCATCTCCCCTTCGCTTCTCTCTCCACATTATGTCACCCTGCCTCCCTCCTCTGTCTCCTCCTTTCACTCTCTCATCCCACCTTCGCTTCCCTCTCTCAGTATGTCACCATACCTCCCTCCTCTGTCTCCTCCATTAACCTTTCTTTCTTACCACCTCTCCAATCTCAGCGGCGCACCTACAGGGCGAATTAGCCAACATCAACCTGAACCTGCCCGCGCGAGTCTGGCTGCCCATCCACGGTGCCAACCATCACGTGGTCCGCATTCCGCCCACCGCTGCCGTCTGTCTCAACTCCAAGGAGAAGGTGACTACCCACCAATCCACTCTATTTCTTTCTATCTGTCTTGAGATATCGATTAAAAGGAATTTATGACAGGGTTCGTACGGCCCCTTGAGAACCCTTGGATTTACTCTGACTACTTGACATACCTGCCAACCGTCCCAGATATTGGGTTTGTCCCCTGGAAATGTGTTGAAATGTCTCTTAATCTTACACTTTATCTTAAAATGTATTTTGTAAATCTGGCTTTTTCATCAATTCCGGGTACTTTTTTAGTGCATCAATTTTTAAAAATAGCAATGTATTTTTTTCGGGGATATTGCACCTTAAATCCCCTACCAGAGACTTCGCTCGTGTAAATATGTTGCTGTTTTGTGCTTCAGTGGAGTATTAAAAAATTAATTTCTGTCATATCCAAAGAGATAGCACTTGTTATTATAAGTTCGGTGACATACTGAGACTAATAATTTGATTATTAAATTAAGGTATCAGAACCAGAATTTATTCAGAAAAGTTATGTAGACTGTATTATATAGGAATGAATCTGCACATTTTTGTTAAGCGGATAGTCATAATCAATAAATTATTCTCAACTAATTAATTGATTTTCGTCGTCATTTTTCTAGTATAAAAAACTTATACTAAAGCTATCTTTTATTACGACTGGATCTACTTCAGCAACCAGATACTGAACCGTATTGTTTGCTATTAACTATAGACACAAGTCGTCTTGTTAATAATTCTATTTGATTAGTGTTCTCTGTGTATAGTATACTAATTTCTGGAAAGTCAGGGTGTATTATGTTTATTGACGATTGGTGAAAAGGGTCTATTTTATAATCTTCTGTGTAATATATAATGGCCTTATGAGTGACAAACTTCAAATTGGTACCATGAACACTGTCTGCACAGTTTCAATAAAATTCGGTTACTTTTGACTGTCACAAATCTCTTGTATCATAAACGACAGTTTTTCCGTAACATTTTGATATCCTGTACTCGGTTACCTACCGCTTTGAACTAACCATAAATTTGCACTAGACTTCAGCTATAAGCCGATCGGATTGCGCTTACAGTGTGTTTCATTCGGTGCGCAAGCCAATCAATACAAGTTTGATGTAAATTACTGAGAAATACTCGAATCATTGTATCGTGAGAAGAGATAGCCACTCTGTTGTTGGCGGCTATTGTTACTAGCACTTGATACTAGAATTCTCTGGAAAGAATGATCAATTTGTTGACAAGTGCAGACAACTTTGCTACCTGAACACTCAGTTAGTTTGAGCACCATGCTCAGGCCTGTGTTTGATCAGAAAGTGTCCTTATTTCTTATCATCAATTTTCCTTTAACAAATGATTTCTCTATCAAAGACGGTTGTGCACGATTAAGCACGAATTTGTCACAGGAAAACGTGGTCACTTAGTCTGTAATATGCATGTTTTTCCCTGGATGGCGATCGCTTTCTTAATTTCCCCGATATGAAAACAAAAGGTAACATTTATAAGGACTGATCGAAAAAAAGCAGAATGTAGAATGACATATTAAAACAAGATGCCTTACGATACGATACCATACCATCCTCCTTCCAAATGGCAAGTATCTTGATTCAAAGGCTGAACCCTTTTTGTATTAAGCAGAATTAGCAGTGCCCAAACTGTTCCACAGTTGTACCAACTAGTCTACACTTCTGCGTGATCACACTTTTCTTTCTCTATTTAATCAGTTAACTAAACTTGCACGAGTTAATGTATGCAGTAGATTATTTTATGTATTGTCAGTTTTTTTTTCTTTCACTCAACGACGCATATTTTCAGTAAGGTACAAAACTGATTGTTTTTCACGGCTTGTAAAACTGTTTTTAAACGTCGCGATTAAATAACGTTTTATGTTTTAACTTATTATAGTTTCCTTTGGTCACACTATGTTGTTACGAATATGCAATATGATATACTTGGATTTATTTGTTTTTGAATAAAATCGTCATCGGAGTTTTAAAAGAAGTTCTATAATAACATGTTTTGTTTAACAATGTTTTTCAGTCTACTGATTTGGAATTTATGTGTTTAAGTCCCATTTTTTGTATTGATGACCTACACTATTTTTATTATCGGTTAATATATTTCTATGCAAAATATGCGTTTGTGTCTAATATAAATACTTTTAGAGTATTATCAGGGTTCCCAGCGATCCTTGAAAGTCTTTAAAAGTCTTTAAAAAAAATTGAAATGTTTCATATTTATACTGTTCAGTACATTTTATTTTTTAGAAAGGTTTTTAATTGTAATGTGTATATTAATATGATTTTTTAATATTTAGTTATATGTATGATTTAGTTAAAAAAATATTTAGTCATGACTATAAACAAAAAATTTCTCATCAACTTTTTTTCAAACATTTTCTCATTAACCTTTTCTCTTTAGCTTTAGTTCAGTTTAGTCTCAGTTCAATTTCATGTAAATAAACCATATTATAAATACTTTTGAAAACTACATTTTTTCTTTCAATATATCAACTATATCCGTAAATTTTAACATTAAGTAGGGTCTTTAAAAAATGTCAAGGGTCTTTACATTTTGAGGTATGGGTGGAGTGGGAACCCCATATATTACAAAATGTTGATATACAATAAATAATAAGAGAATGAATAATTATGGTCTATAAATAAATTATTAGTTAGAAAAACTGGGATAATAATGTAGATGAACTTGTAAAATCACACATTAAATCACACATTAAAAATAGTTTACAAAGGTATTACTATATATTGTATTTTACATAATATGAAACAGTAATATTTTTATTAAATATTATTTATATTAATTTTATAAATCCTTTTACACAATTATTTCATTTATTATCCTATTATTACTACAATTAATCCAAACGTAAGAGCCTAATTTAAGCATGAACCTAAAAAGAATATATTTAGATTTCAAAAGCATTTGTCAGCCAATGAAAATTGTATTTACACAAGGTGTATATCGCTTATCTTGATCAATAGAAATTTCGTTCCCTAATTTATCGATGTCTATTCATCTGGAGAAAACGGGCATTCAAAATGTATCCACAATGATTTTTATTAGAACTATTTAAAAAAACCATTAACTTCTAGTTAACATAAATATCAAGGTTTGAAAAGCTCACTGGGGAAACATCACATATTTTTGTATCAACTGTTGATAAGCCCATTCAGAAAAGGTTAAATATATTTTTATACTTAGGACAAATTTCTACTATTTACCAGTTAGGTATGTTTTAATCACTGCCTAGGAATCTGCATATTCTAAAGTTATTATTTAATGCCATGGCTACAGAGGATATCTTGAACAATGAAATATTATTCTATATACAGTTGAATGCTTTTTATCTAAATCAAATGGATCAAAATCATGGAAAATGTATTGGTTATATAACTGCCGGTTCAAATGGTGAATAGCATCTTTTTGGCTCTGCAAGACAGCTGATTGGTTGGTTTATTTTCTGTGACTATTTATGAGCTAAATAGCAAGTTTGACTATTTTTTGCTATATTCTAGTGCCTAATTTGTATCGGTATTAAATTATTAGTATTTATTGTATCGTTACTTTTTTCCTAAGTTGTATTCTATGTTGTGTATTTTTTATCCATTTTTCTTTGTAGAACAATATAATATGCAGCATTTTTATACTTATTTATTGTATACATTATGTTTTGTACTTATAATACATGTAATTTAGTTTGTATAGTTTTAGTTGATTGGTACAAATTATATTTTACTTATTATGTAATTTTCAATTTTAGATCATTTTAATGACTCATAATGCTGATGCTCCAATATTGCCTTGTTTCCATGGTGATTTAAAGTGTGTCTATAAAGTCTTTTTAGCTCAGAGTCATATTTTTTACGTAATCAAGTTTGACATCTAGTGTTTGAAATAAATTCTTGAAAGTCAAACACTTTATTGATCGCCTTATTCTCCTTTATCGATCGACTATTTTCCAGTCCGTTTCACCCTGCCAACCAACCAGCACAGGATTATGGAGAACGAAAATGTAGACAGCACCACTGTTGACGACTTCGAGAATATCCGTTCTGGTTCCACCGGGGATATTGTTGACAAGGAGGAGTCGACCACCACTGAACCCGCTTCTAGTGAGTCATCTGGGCTGTGTTGTGCTGGGCAGCTTTCTTGTACTGTAGTGCATTGTATGTGTGCTCCATTGTGGAGGATATAATACACGTTTAACGTGTAATATTGATTTCATTTCGTCCGCGTCTCCTTCTCCAAGTGATCGATCAATTGGATACTGAAGATGGATTTATAGTGTGTAATTCTACTGACTAGATTCTCTTCGTAAAAATCACTCGTTAACTTGAAAATTTGTTTGATTATGACAAAGAATGGGAGGGCACTCGTTTAGTTTACGAATAATTATAGTTGGTTACTTATCATTTGATTTATATTTATAAACGATAAAGTCGCTTATTTTGCCATCGCATTAACCTCACCAGAGCTAACCATATTTTGCTCGCTATATTATCTGATCAGTTCTCCTTCGGTATGTGGATGACTACTTGATGAAGGCTTGTATAGCGATACGAAATCATTACTGAAAAGTACACTGGTCACTAGTTCGCCTGGAGATCAACTGATTTGGTTATTTCATTTTGTATATCATTTCGCTCTGCGCTTGTTTTGTCTCTTCTACTTCAAAGAAAGATAAGAGCTATTTTTAAAGATTTTAAATTTAAATTAAAGGTAAGAAATTGGTGTGATAGATTATTCGTAAGGCAAGCGTTGACTATGTTTACAGAAAACACCATTTCATCGATAAAGTTAAGACAGCTTGATTACAGTTTCACGTTTAGTTTTTTCTGTATCGCATTTTAAGGTGAATTCAGTGGTCTGATAATAATCGAACAGGCTAATTTGTTACATGGTAACGTCGACTTTGTGTCGTTTAGTTTTTCACATTAATTTGTTAGTTATTTGAGCATAACATTGTGATAAGTGTATCTATAGGGATATTTTAGTATGCTGCTATCAATTATCTATCAACAATCATCAAACTATATTAATCAATTTACACTGTATCAAAATACAATTAATAATTTCCGGGATCAATGTTTGTGGACACTTTTGTATGATTTTACAAAAAGAATAGAAATTAAATATGATGCACTGCGTATTTATTATTACGAAATCATGAATCTCAACCCCCCCTCCCACTGAGCCCATTTTTTGATATGATGTAAAACCTCAAAACGAAACCTGCTTTCCCTTTCAGACTGCTTCGAAAAATGTGTCGTCATGAGGAACATGCACCCCGAGGGTAAGTCTAAGAATTTCACTTCCTCTATAATATTAATAGTGTCTCGAAAGCATCTCTTATTCTCATACATGACGCGCATGTCGACCTCTGTCTTCTGCTGTATATGGTGTAATAGTGGCTATCGATCCTTCCTCATCTATCGATTACATGATCTATGAGTCACACTCGTCTCTCTCTGAATAGCGGAGTAGCTGCTGTTCATTCTGGTTCCACGCCTCCCGTTGTTAGACAATAGCGGTTTGTCCCATTGAGAGAGAGAGAGATATCCCAATTAGTTGGCTTGTGGTATTAGCTTTACTGTGTGTCCCCTATCATCGGTATAGCTGGAGTGGGGCTGCCAAGTTCTCTTCTGTTTGACTTTGTAGATCTGGTGTTGACGCTATGGATACCCGCTTTGTGTGTGTGAATGCAATATTAATACTTATTTATTAGATCGATATGATGCTTAGTTTATACGACTTAGCAATTATGGCGTGAATTACATTCTTATCGATTTTTCTCAATTATTCGGTACTTTATACTGATTGTAAAAGCCACATAGTAAGAAATAGATAGAGATTTCACACTTATATTGATTGATCTGTTGCAGTCCAATACTACCAACTTGTTACCCGAAAGCTCTTGCAAAATAATGATTTAAAAACTGACTGCAGTAAAACAGTTTTAGATATACAGGAAATAAATTATATTTTATAGACAACTACTTACACATGTTAAAATTGTATGATTATATACAATACATATATTATCTCTTAAAATCAATTTATTACAAAATATTTAGCTCTACTATTTTCATTAAATTAATTAAAATAAGACGATTTTCTATTGGTTAAAAGTTATGACGTGTAGACTCCCCCTCGTAAAACCATGATGATTTATATTATTTTACATTTCGAAGTATTACCTCACTAATTACGGCTGTTGGTAAGATTCCAGACTTCTCACCACTCTAATGTGTTATTTTAGTTTTGTTGATAATAATTGAAGCCGTATACTTCATCAACAGACTCGTTTCAATGACTTGTAACCCTTACGGTTAGGTTAGGGATGGAGGAGGGGGGCGGGGGGGTTGTATTTGATTAATTATTGTACGGTCAACAATGCAGCGGTGTTTCTTACAGTAGGCTGTTATGAAGAACTTTATTCTATCCTTTCCTTCCAGTGAGATTACATCATTACTGATAGTCGTGTGTTATTTGAACACATAATTCAATCAAAACAAATTTACATCACCTATATGGGGGACGATATTTACTAAATCATTTTGAGTTCAATAGTATTGCATTGTTCTTAGCTTTCATCGAACTATGAATTGCCTAAACTCTCTCCACATCATGAACGATGAAAACGTTTCAGTGAAAGCATTTTATTTGGTATATTTATGGTATCAAGAGTTGTTATCTTCACACTAAGATAGGCGATTAGTCATCTTTCTTACAGATTGCATTTTCATACCGATCTGCAGGTTGACCTGGCCTGGGTCTGTTATCAGGTCTGTTCTCTTTATAGCTGGTGTTATCTATCTTATTGTGTACATCGTAATTAAATACAGTAACTAGTGTTCCTCTTCTCGTTAGACCAGGGCAACTTGTTTTTAGTCAATTGTTAAAGATTTTTAGAATAGTACTCTGCAAACACCTACTGTAAACTAGTCTGCTTTGCTTTGCTTATATTGTGTCTTGAAACAAAACTGTAGTTTTCTGTGGTTCTCTTCAATTTTGTGTGTGCTACAAGCTGCAGTTGAGACAGAGAGAGAGAGAGAGAGATGTTGGAGTTGTGTACCTACAATTGGCGTCTGTCAGTTACAGTATAACTCAGCACAGTTCCGGATATTTCGGAACTTGAACTGGATTAACTTCTGCGGAACAGAGTGAGGGGGGGGGGGGTGCCGCTATATTACCTGATGTTTCATGAATGAACTTCCAGCCTAGACTTCACTCGGACGATACTCTGCATCACGACCATATCATGTTATTCTAATAATTGAAGGCGCTTCCAGCGACACTCTTTACTCTCATGGATGTACACGTGGCATTAGTGAGATTACATACCGTACCCAGCTTTCATATCGACCATTATATAGTGCCAGCATGCAGCACTTACTCGTGAGAAGTGAAACTACCGTATATTTAGATGGATGTTAGAGCTACGAATGTTAGCTTATTGCGTCATCTCTTGTAATCGGTCAGATATGCATAATATTGATCCAATGATTCATTCATCTACTTCGTATGTACAGACGATATGCACCTTTTTAACCTATTGACAACTAAGTCAATCAACATTAAAATTGCACAACCAACGTACAGTATAACGTTCCCCTTTTCTCCAATTCTGGTTAGCCAAGATTTCGTGGGTACACTCCCCGTTCCCTACACTTCCAATTTCGATACTGCTGCAGGACAGTCAACGTGTTGTGTCCTTGCATTACGTCTTATTGTCTACAATTCACTGACTGAGACCTGCTGTGTCCTGAAGACATGACGAGGTTCCGCCGTGTGAGAGAATACAGTTCCACTTTGTACACGGTGCAACACTCAGTGGAGAGAGAGGAGTGATGTACAGTACAGGTTGAACAGGAAAACAGCTGGCAGAAGTTGGTGTCTACCACATTCTACTGCGGTTGCCATGGGCTACGCAAGTTTGTGAGTGTATCCTGCTTGTTCCATCGTCTCCCCTCCGCTCCCCCCGCTAGATCTCTTCCTTGTGAGCTGTTGTCGTTTGGCGTTGGCATCGATCGAAATTCTCTCTCTCTCTCTCTCTCTCTCTCTCGTAGATCTGATTTCACGTGATTATGCTTTCTTCTCAAGGTCATCTTGGTGACCTTCACCTGCGTTTTATCTCTCTCTCTGTCACTCCTTCCTTCGTCATCTTTGCATTGGGTTGCAGTGTTTGTATGGGAGACTTCTAAATTGTAACCGTACCCTGAGAAGAGGATACGGAGAAGAGAGAAGTGAATAGAGTTTTGTCTCGATAAATATGTTAAATATTTAGTAACTTTAATTTTCAGTTTGTCAACTGTTTTGACCTCTACTTGTAACATGTGTCTTTCTAAATTGAAATTGGTTTTACTGATAAGTTTGTTAATTAATTGTTATATTTGTAGTTTTTTTATATTTATTTCATGGTGTAATTTTAGATATATATTATTGGAATGTGACACTCAGTAGGCTCCACAGCTGTGTCTGTATTTACCGATTAAAAACTTATTATTCAAGCAAAGGAACTGGTGTGATAGATGAATATGCGTCAGTAGTATATTGTAAAGATTTCATTCATTGCGGCTTTTTCTTTTCTACTTGTTGGGAAATCCAGTGGAAAAATAGACAATAAACAGGTCCTAGGTATACCGTAAGTATTTCATATTATGTAAAAAGTTGGTGTTTTGATTGGTGTAAAATATGTTTTTATTTATAGTAGGGTATTTACAAAAATGCCACGACAAACAATACTGTATTGATTTTAATGGCGTACGGTTCTGCTTCCTTATTTCTTTATATCCCTTGTGTGACCGGGACTTGACAACAGTGTTATGTAACCCATGTTCTCTCGACATCTCCTCCCCAAACAGCCCTGGATCTGCTGATGTGGACCTGCCCCGTCAAGTCAGCCATTGTGTTTGGCAGTGTAACCATGGTGCTGATGAGTCTCTGCTTCCTCTCAGTGATCTCGGTGTTCGCCTATGCGAGTCTGGCTCTCCTCTGCTGTACCTTCGCCTGGAAGCTCTACTCTGACATCATGGCGTCCATCAGGCACACTTCGGGGGAACACCCCTTCCAGGTGACCTGTTGTAACAAGAATCGAGTATTAGACAACCGACAACAATCGAATATTAGACAACCAAGAATCGAGTATTAGACAACCGAGAATCGAGTATTAGACAACCAAGAATCGAGTATTAGACAAC